>VYZT01008894.1:0-27262 GCA_013400735.1 Pomatostomus ruficeps
CCCCTACCGACCGCATCGTGGCAGATTACCATTTCTAACTAGATGCCAACACTCCATAGTAGCCAAAATAGGCCTGATGATTTGTTCATGCATACCAGTTCTTGAACTAGGTTAATTATTCTATTGAGCAAGTGAAACAACTAAGTTTTTAAATGTGAAACATTTCAACAAACAGGTTCTCCAGGGTGTTTGCAACAGTCTGACTTCATTTAGCTATGCAGCCTTCAGACCCAGTCCAATACTCTTTTTCTGTCTGTAGTATTGAAACATCTTGAGCATTTCATAAATTAATGAGTAAAGATTAAAGACTAAAGAGTAAACTGAAGCAAAAAAGTGATTATTAATATTTAAATGACTGAATGTTCAAGGGCCAGAGAGGAAAAGCACCATGCTGGCAGAATGTTTCCTAAATAGTTAGACATTCTAAGTAAAATGGATCCCTTATTTTTTTAACTGTTTTTCATTTGAAGCATTCGTGAAATGTGAATTCTTTGTGACTTGTAAGTGAAGATAAGTTTCAGTTACTATACCTACTAAATCTTTCTTTTTCTAGTAATTTTTTCTTTTCATTATCTTTTCTGAAGATCATGAATTCCTGATTAGTCCTAACTGGAATTACCTTTTTCTGGCAAAAGAACTGTAATAATAGAATAATAGGTCAACTAATGAGTTCTGCAATGAGAGGAAAGGTGGTGGGCCTAATTGATGCTTAGCAAATGTAGGAAGCTGTTGAAGTCAGACATTGCTGGATAATTCCTTGCAGACTGTGGATGTTTACAAGACGCATCAGATACCAATCAGGTGTTAACAGGTGACATAATGTATTCTTCTTCTATGACACAGGAACATTAGGCCAATATATACCACCACAATAAAAATCCATTCTGTGATGGGATTTTATAGTTATATGTATTCAGCTTTCCAATGGAATAAATATTTCATTCTTTTATGCATAACTTTTACCTGATACAAATTCTTTTATCTATCATATTGAAAGTAAAGAACATCACAAATATTATTTACATGAAAATATACTATGATCTTACTGTAGAATTGTTTAGGTTGAAAAAGATATTTAAGCTCTTCAAGTCTATCTGCAAACCTAATACTGCTATGTTCACCACTAAACCATGTTCCTAAGTGCCATATCTACACATCTTTTAAATACCTCAGAGGATAGCGACTCCACCACTCCCCTGGGCAGCCTGTTCCAATGCTTGACAACCCTTTTGGTGAAGAAATTTGTTCTAATATCCAATCTAAAGCTCCCCTGGAGCAATTTAAGGCCATTTCCTCTTGTCCTGCTGCTTGTTACCTGGGAGATTAGACCAGCACCCACCTGGGTACAATCTCTTTTCAGGTGTTTGTAGAGAACAATAATGTCTCCCAGAGCCTCCTGCTCTCCAGACTAAAAATTCTCAGGTCCCTCAGGAGCTCCTCACAGGACTCATGCTCCAGACCCTTCACCAGCTCCATTGCCCTTTTCTGGACTCGCTCCAGCCCCTCAATGTCCTTCTTGTAGTGAGGGGCCCAAAACTGAACACAGGATTTGAGGTGTGGCCTCACCAGTGCTGAGTACAGGGGGTCAATCACTGCCCTGGTCCTGCTGGCCACACTATTGCTGATCCANGGCACTCGATCTCCATGTCTATATCACTGAAGATATTGAACAGAACTGGCCCCAACACTGAGCCCTGGAGAATCCCACTAGTGACCACTACCAAGTGGATGTAAATAAGCCTTTTAACCTCTTTTCTCTGGGTCCAGCCATTCAGCCAGTTATTTACCCAGCAAAGAGTGCACCTGTACAAAGCCACGAGCAGCCAGCATCTCCAGGAGAATGCTGTGTGAAACATTGTCAAAGGTTTTAATAAAGTCCAGGTAGACAATATCCACAGTCTTTCCCTCATCCACTAAATGGGTCATCTTGTCATAGAAGGAGATCAGGCTGGTCAAGCAGCACCTGCCTTTCATAAACACATGCTGGTTGGGACTGATGTCCTGGTGGTCCTGCATGTGCCACATGATGGCACATAAGATGATCTTCTCCATAATCTTCCCCGGCAGCAGATCTGTTCCCCAGGTTCTCCTTCCAGGACATCAATTATCCAGCATATATAATGACATTTTTATGAGATTGCTAACAATTTATTTTGAAATAGAAAATGATTGTTTACTAGTAACTGGAATAATTTATGATTTACAGAGAAATAGTTAATAACCCAGACTTTATATGGGTTTGCTTTTAATTTTTTCCCCTTATATATGATAGCAATGGTTTGATCACACAGAGGCATAGCTGAGAGGGTTTTTTTATCAACATATGACAAAATATGAAAGTTTATCTTTTTGTTAATCTTGAATTTGTTTTGCTCCTCTATTATCGCAATTTCACCCCAGCCTAGTTTGATTGATTTCAAGGGATAAAATTGTTCTTTGAAAGAAAAATCAAGACTACTACTTTTCTGCTGCAATCTCAATGAGAAGCAAGCTATGTCCAGTTTTCTCATTCTCCATATTCACAAGAGATGCATCCCAATGTATTTGGGAGTGATACAAGCTACCAAGAGCCCAATATTCACACTGTATGCATTGCAGAAAGTTTTGCTACAGTTGGACTTGAATAGTCCTATGGTCTTGTTTACAGTTTCCTATTGAAAGTTTTAAATTATACTTTAAATATTCAGAGTCAGATCTATTTCCCATCAATGTTTATCTCAACAGAGTTTCAAGCCTGTTGATGGCTGTTTTCATGACTTTGCTGCAAGGAAACAGTACAAAACTTTTAGATACAAGGGAAAAATGCAGTCCTATATCCTACCTCAATATGTGAGGTCAGTTGTTAATCCTGATTATTTCTAGTGACTTCAGCAGTCTCACTGCATTCTTAAATCAGACAAAATTACTTTGCCTCAAGTGATAAATGTCAATACATTTATCATTATACGTGTCCACATGTGAAATTCCATGACTTACAGTCATCCTGTTTTTGTGTCTGTTGTTTTGCACTGAGTTTTGTTTTGCAGTGAACCAGCCTGTTCCCTCTGAGGCAGGTCAGGGACTGATTCTGAAGAAGGTTTGTTGAGGAACAGTTCACAACACTGTTTTGTTGCTTTGCCATGTCTAGGTGTTCTCTGCCATCCCAACAAGGCACTTCCATGTGTCCTCATGCCATTTGTAAGGTAGAGAACAGGCTGGGCTATTTTCCATACAAAATTTCCACAATTGCCACTTCCATAAAAATCACACTTTGTCTGAAGAGCATAAAATTGACCTTCTTGCTATCAAATACTTATTCACAATGCCACTGGTGTACCATATATGGCTCAAAGGATGCACAAGACAAAACAAGATAAGAGCTACATGCTATGTGTGTTCTCAAGGCACTTTAGAGGGTACTGAGCTTTACAAAGAGCAGACCCGAGGCACTCTGCTCTACTTATCTCCCTGGGTGTCACAGGGAGAGTGGGAGCTTCAGACAAAGTTTACTAAAGCAGGCCTCTTTTTGAGTCTGAGGGACAGAAAGAATTCCTTTTTGTATTTCAACTCCCTCAGAGAAAGGGGCTTAAATGAAGCTAAATCCTCCTTAGCCTCAGATTTGGGCAACAGTTTCAATTTAAGGAACTTATAGAGGTATAATGGAATCCCTTTGTCTTGTAAGTTCTAATGATGGGCAAATCAAATATATTTATAAAAATTAATTCTTTAATAAGACAAATGAACATCTGAAATATAACAGATGAATGATCTTAATCAGAGCTACTTACTACACAGTACAAAACTAAAAGAACTACTAGTAGATTACATCATAACATAAAGAGTGCAGTATATCAAGGTACCTGTATTAAAGCTAGCAAAAGAAAGAATATTGATTAGGAGTTGAAGGTAACTTACCACCAAAATGAAGATAATGTACATAGATTCTTTCATTTACCCCTGGGGAGTGACTGTGAAATAAGCATCCCTATTCACGGGAAAAACTCCACACATTTCGAGGAAAATGTATGGAAAATTTCTGCTTTGTGGAAGTTTCGTGTGACTTTCATAGTTTTAAAGTGAATGGCCGGCAGTCAAAAATTCAGCTTATCTTGTCAAATCTCATTTCAAAAGTGCGATGTTTATTGGCAGTTGGGAGATACCAGACCAGTGTTAACCCTATGGTGCCAAAATAACTCACTACAATACAGTTTGTGTTGCTTGAGTTATTTGATCAGTTAACAAACAATACATAAGCTTTTGGTATGCCCTGCTACACTGGGTCTTTGTGCCATTTGACAGTAAATATACAGCCCCTGGCTGGAATCCCTAGTCTGCTAGAGTGACTTAAGTCACCTTCAATAAATTGTTTCTCTTTCATGTGTGGTAGACTCATGGCAACTTCTGACATGACAATTCCCTCAGGAGGATACATTTGAGGGTGGAGGTAGTCTTCTGTCCTGTAACAGGTAATGACCACTAGTGTTCCATCACACGAGACACAGATTCACCTTCTAGAACCAGGTGTCTGCAGAAGAGCTCCCCAGACCTCCATGGACAGATCTCTCACAGAAGCCTCATCAAGGTAATGGGTGCTGTCTTGACATGCCACTGCCATAGCAAGGGACCCACATCTCCTTCTTTAGCTGCTCTCCCTCACTCTCCAGCCACCATGTCACTTCCAGCTGGTGGGGAACAGTGCTATGACCATAGGAATGAGAAAGCACATTAATGCCACTCTCCTGGTGAGTGCAGGCATGTGTCAAATGGCTCAGTGGGTGGTGCTGAGGGCAACTATAAATGGACTGCTCTTCATTGTTACATTTAACTACATCGGGACACCTATATTTGCAGCATTTGTACTGTATTCCAAGTGCTCAGAAAGAAGCCATGAATAATGCATATAAATGAGAATTTCAGTGATTAATTAGTTCACCTAGTGCCTTACTGGTATTAATAATGCATTCTTAAATACTCTCCTGGTAAAAAGCTAGGGTCTTGGTAATGAGTAACATATCAATCTGCGAACATTATCAGGCTCAGATGAAATAATGACTAACATGATGGAGAACACCTCTTACCCTAGGTAGGAATGAATTCAATAGGTATTTACTTTTGCTGTTGTTGGGGATTCAGTTGCATTGGCTGTCAAGATGCATACCTTCATCCAAAACAGGAGAATCCAGTGTCTATATGTTCTGCAGGAAAAGGAGGAGGAGGAGGTGAGGGCAAAAAGGCTGTTACTGACAGATCAATGCCATAGCCCATTGTACTGCAAGAACACCATGAGTCATTTGCCTGAAAAAGTCAATTAAGTAACCTAAGAAGTAGAAGGTGCTTTGCCTCAAGAAAGTGGCTTGTTTTAAATCTCCTTTAGTTTTTTTCCTGGTTCCTATGTGGAAAATAATATAGGGCTCTCAAGTACAAAAGTACAAAATAAAAGTGTCAATTCCTGCAGCCTACATTTTTTGGTCACACTGAGGGAACCTGCCTCATACAGCTATTGCTGTTCAAAAGGTGGTTTTAAAAGTTTAGAAATTTTAAGAGAAAATGCTGGCTAGAAAACCTATTACAGCTTTATTTCTTGGGTTTTTGTCACAGCCCCATGTCCCTTCCCCCAAAGCCATCCCTCTCCACCCACTTTAGCTTTTAGGCTTTTTCAACTTTACAGAATGTTTTTTTAGAGTAATTTGCATTTGTCAGGACAATGGCTTGAGGGTTATGAATTGTAAAGTGGATACTTTGGTATACATTGGAATTGAAAAGGATAATTCTATATGCCAAACCCAGAAAGTAAAGCTAAAGAATGGAGATGTTCAGCCTTGCATTATCTCCTTTCTCTCACCCTTCTTTTTTCTCCCTTTCCATATATTCTAGCTTTTACAGTCACTGTAGAGGAGGGGTTTTTTTTCATTTTATGATGCAACCTCAACAAATAGGCTACAGTGACACAAGTGCATGCATTATATAATCTTACATTTTCAAGAATGGAAATGAGTAGTTTTCTCCCACTCATAGTACCAAATTTAGGACGTGACTATTATATGGAGAAAATCACTTTATTTGTAGCCATTCCCACCTCTACAAATTACACCCTTTTGATTGTCTACATGTTTTCTGTTTATTTATCTCAGAGACTGAACTGTCAGGTGGCAAGATTACATGGATGTTGTCTGTCTTCTGACAGCTAATTTGAAATTCTCAAGTAAAACATTAATGGCTAAAATATACGCATTGAATAAAACATCTGGGAAAGCGACCTGGTAGAGTTAATTTTGTTCATTGTAGCTGGTACAGTGTTATATTTTGGATTTAGGATGACGATAATGTTGATAACAGACTGATGTTTTCATTGTTCCTGAGCAGGGGTTACTCAAAGTCAAGGACTTTTCAGCTTCTCATGCTGCCCTACCACTGGAGAGGCTGGGAGGGGACACAGCCAGGACAGCTGACTCCAGCAGACCAAAGGGATATTCCATACCATATGGCATTATGTTCAGCATATAAACCAAGAGGAAAACTGCCTGGGAGGACACTGCCTGGGAAAAGGTTGAACATCAGTCAGTTGATGGTGAATAATTGCTTTCCACTTGCAACACTTGTTTTTCTTGGGTTTTAGTTCTACCTCTTTTTTGTTATTTTCCTTTTCCAGTGATCAGGAGAATGGAAGAACTACTTTTTATTTGTTATGATAGAGCCTTCAACAAAATTTCAATAACATATTGCTATACCTAGATGGACATAACCAGTTCAGTCTTTGCTGCATTAACTAAACTAGTGTCCCAAATGACTGAAAACCACAGAACAAGAAAGAAGTGCAGGCACCAATTTTGGAGAAACATAAGGTAAGAAGTCTGTACTGTTGCATTATATTCTCTGAAAAATGTGAAATTAACCTTTGCTCCTAAGGGTTGTGAATAACTCTCACCTCTTAGACCAGAGTAAAACTTCAGTGTAAGTCCAGTGCTTTTGTACTGGAAAAGTAAATTTTGACATCAGCAAACAGACAAATATAGAGGGTCAAGATCAATTATGCATGTAACTCAGATGTATTTTGATAGAGATGTCAGTATAACTCCATTTGAACAGCTACAAAAAATATGAGTTCTTGACAAATAAATACAAGTAGAGATTCTCTTGTTTTCATCAACATACTTCACACATTATTTTTCAGCTCTATGGGCTTCAGCCAATTAATGTACCTGTTTTTTCTTCTGAAACATTTTCTGATGCACATTCATAACTCACATACACTACTTTATTCTTAGAAAGGAGTGGGATGCATTCATGGTTTCTTCGCTTTGGTTTTTGTACAGTTTATGACACAGGGAATTGGAAGTCTGGTTAATCCTCAAATAAACTACTAAAAGAGAATACTATTAAGATATTTTTAAGTGTTAACCAACTTACTCTTTAATATCTATAAGGTTCTCTCCCTGCTTTATGTTGCGCTTTTTTTTTTCCTATCCTGTGTCTTTTTCTTTTAGTCTGATGTTATTTGCTCCTCTAAAATGGTGAAAGCTATATATTTTTAACTTCCCCAGTAAAGACATAAAATATCTACAAACTTTGGGAACCACAGCTTCATTTTACAATGTCTTTAATTTGCATTAGATTATTTCCACCTTTTTTCTCTAATGACCTTAAATCAGCTTTTCCAACAGTTCCTTCCAGTAGTTTATTTATAGTGGTGGCATATACAATTTTTTTTCTGTTGGGAAATATGAATTTTAACCACATGAGAGATATTTTTGCTGTTTTGTTAAGAAATTTCTCTCCTGACACACTAGATAATATATGTACTTGTCTTTGCATTTGGTAAGGTAACAGACAATTAACTTGGAGCCATGCTACATATGGAAATGAAGATAATTTACATAATTCAAACAGTGTGGAAGACACGTGTGTTTGCAGACAGAACTGGTTGCACAGTGATATCTCCTGATGCTGCGGCCAGTGCTTTGGGTCATTTCCCTTCACTTTTCCACCAATACAACTCCATTGGAGAAGGCTGCCAATTTGTTAAGCACTGTTTACCAATACTGAAGCCATCTTGGCGATCACCAATCAAATTCATATTTTCCAAGTGCCTTAGCACATTTTCGAGAAGGATCTGCTCTTCATTCTTACTGAATACACTCGACCACTCAACGGTATCAGAGCAATTCAGATATGGAATACTGAAACTTGACTTTCACTTAGGTTTCTCATGATTAAACAAGCAAAATTACTGCTTAGACACAATACATAGAAAGGAATGTGAACGTGGCAGCATATTTACCCACAAAACTAACATACTGCCCAAACAGCAAAACCTTTTACAGTAAAACCTCAGTATTTCCAAACTTTATAATGGTACCTAGAAAAACTCTGAAGGATATAATATAGCAACACCTTCTGCCATTTTCTTCCAGTGAAAACATTTGCATTTCTAGCCTCTTTACATAACCTATTGGGCCATTGTGAAAAGGAAAAAAAGTGTAGAGTGATCTGGGATTTTATCTTCTGTAGAGAGTTTGAAATGCATTTAAAATAGTCTTAATATATTTTATTCCTAATTTGTTTAGTTTTTTTGGTTTTTTTAGGGGATTTATCAGAGCACTGGGAAGTTGAGGTCATGATTTTTTTTCCAGGGAAGAGAAAAAGAATTTAGGATTCCACCAAAAGATCCTTGCTGCCAGCATGAGTTTTTTCCATGGAGTACACAGGGCTTTGAGTCAAGGAACAGTTCTTGCTTAGCTGGACTTTCAGAGATGCAAGGCAATAAAAAGACAAAACAAAACAATAGAAGAATCATAAAGAATCCTTCAGTTTAATTTATTACTGTATTAATATATACATTTTATGTTAATATTTTTCATCTTATCTACATTTGAAGCCTTTTGAGAAAGAAGTTGCCTTGGACTGCTGCAGGATAATCAAGTAAATAAGCATAACGCAGAGATGTTTCTATGCTCTCTACTCTTCTACCACTCCCGTAAGTAGTATTCAAATCTATCCCAGTGATAACATTATTAAAATCAGATCACATCTATTATGAGAAAGAATAAACTGAAATGCATTTGCAGCCTGCGAGGGGACATTTCTAGCTACCAGAGACATCCATCTAATTCTCTTTTTATTTTTGTATGCAATTTCTTTTGTCTAGAGTAGGCAAAAGATTCATTTCTCACACATGCTACTCAATTATTTATACTCAAAACAGCAGTGTTCCTTGTCACTCTGGGCTGTTTACTGCTGTTTCTTTGTTATCAAAAATTCAGTGATAACTACTTTACTAACAAAAATCCAAACATTAAAACACAGTTGTAATAGATGAAGCAGTTATAGAGATAAACAAAACAACCAATTTAGATAAATTTAGTACCTGTTTCTTGTAAACAGCTAAACTAATACTACTAAGATTTAGTTTTGTTTTCCAGGGAAGATTGTCTTCATCTAAAACTGCAACACTTTATAAACTCTGTTATTATTTTGAGATGTAAGTGAAACACAGCAGATGTTAGAGTAAAAAGCAATGTTCACATTGGCTTGACTACAGGCTCTTAAAAGAAATATAAGTTTAGTTGTAATACATTTCTGCAATGTTTAACAGACATATTACTTCTTCTTTACATGTCATTTAATGCCAGAACTTTTGCATGCATGTATATTACAGCTAACAGACTTAAAGAAAGCATTAACTCTTTTACCAAAAGAAGAGAGGTCAAGGCTTTGTGCTGTTGGTACTGCTGATGGTAGTATTTGGATTCAAAAACCGTTTTGAGTTGGAAAGGACCTTAAATACCCTCCAGTTCTACCCCCTTGCCATGGGCAAGGACACCTTCCACTAGACCAGGTTGCTCCAAGCCCCATCAAACCTGATCTTGAGCACTTTCAGGGATGGGAAGTTCCTTGTCTGTCCTGGACAGGGGAGCCCAGAACTGGACACGGCATTCCAGATGCTGCCTCACTGGGGCTGAGTAGAGGGGCAGGATGACTTATCTTAGCCTGTCAGTGCCCTCCCTAACACACACAGATTACCATTGGCCTGCTGGTTCATGGACAACTTCTTGTCCTGTTAGCCAGGAGCTTTGGTGAGCTGGAGGTTTATGGACACAGTCACTACACATAGCTCAAGTCACTTCCCTACAGCAGCACTACTACAGTGATTAGTGTCACTTGCATAAGATCCCAAACTGCTCATCATTTCTTAGGAAGTGACTTAGATTTACCCCATGGATGGAGGTTCTGAAGGTGAGATGTGTCTGATTTTTCAGTCCCTACTAAAAATCAAAGCATGTCTTCAGTTTCTAGGCTTTCTTTTCTAGAATTAAATTCTACCTTACTGTACATAGAACTGTGTTACTGAAATATTGCCTAAGCATCAAGATTATATGTAAAACTATCTTCCATTTTTCAAATAAGTCTGGTATAAATGTTTAGCACTGGGGAAAGGTGAAAATTTTGTACTGTCTTGCCCAATAGATGGAATTATAGTCTTAGAAGCATCTTTGTTATCAATTACTGGGGCTCAGGCAATACTCAGAAATAAGAGTATTATACTTTTTACAGAGGATCAGATCTTTAATGGTATATAGTTTTTGCAGATGTCTACATAAAGCAACTTCACTTGGGTTATAGGACTATAAAAAGATTTTGAACAGTGAAGACTGAACAAATGTCCAAATTTTTAACTACATAGAAATTTAACTTCTCTCTGTTATTCTGATCTAAGATTTCTCAGGTTTTTAATCCTCAAAGAGCTAAATTCAAAGCCTAAATTACAGGTCTTGTCAAGAAGGCCATATTGACCCCACTCCAGAAAACAAGTCCTTGTTTTCAGTAGTGACATAAGACAAATTTTGTTTTAACTGAAAATAATAATTTTAAAAGTCATTATTTTTTCTCTTTCCTGAGAAGATATAGAGAAGGAGGAAACCATGAGGTTATCTCAAAGGCTTATTTATCACACAACATTCCTCATTTGTCACCCATGAAAAGATGAAGTCTCAGATGGATTCAAGGTGCAGGATTCAATATAAAGTGTCGTTTAGATACAACTGACTGAGACAATAATGCTGTCTTAGATACCTTAGGGCATCCTGTGTGGCTTCCAGCTGTCTTTTCAGAAGGGTGAGGAATGTTTGAAAGTCTTGAATGAAATTTTCAGGTTTCTAGGTGTTTCTTGGTTAACCCAGAGCATATCAAGCAGCGATGGACACACACAAATCCAACTGAACTGAGCCCTAATGCTGCGGTGCATTCCGTGGGGGCACCGAGAGTCCGTCCACGGTTTCAGGGGCTGCCTGGGCTGCTCCAAGGCACGGGTGGGCTGGCAAAGTTCCTGTAGGGGTTCACCTAGTCCACTAGTGGTACAGGCGTGCCAAAGGAGGAGAGACAGGCGGAGGGGCTTCCCAGATGGCTTATTCAGTACTGGATTGTGCCAGGGAAGCACTGGCATGGGGGGGAACAGTTACATAAATACCGGCAGGAGGGGGCAGGGGGAGGGTACAACATCCAATAGGGGATCACTGCGGGGTTTGAATTTGGCGGGCTTTGTGTAGGATTACACAATACAGAGCCCTGCATGGGATGGAGAACCGATACCGAGGTGGGGGGAGGGGACATAGCAGAGCCTGGCCATGAGGTAGACCGAAACTGGCCAGAGCACACCGCAACCCCCTAATGTAATTTTAAGTGCTGTAGTGTCCAGACTAGCCTTGCACTACAGCTTCCGTAAGTCGCGCTGACAACCCAGTTGAGTATTTTTCAGTTTCTCTTGGCTAGTTTCATGAAGCTGTATCCCACCTAGGACACAGCCAGTAAGTGAACTGAATGCCTCACGTTTTACACTAATCAGAATTTTCTTTATAGTCACCTTTAGATACACAAATTTATATATCTTAAAACAGAATTTAATCCCTCCCTATTAGCCTCCAGGTTTCAAAATGAAGCAACACCACAGGCTAATAAACACATTGTTAAAATTAAACTAACAGCACCTGAAGGAGCTATCCAACCTGGTAAACCCCATTACATGGTGAATACCTGCAATTAATCTGGCTAGGAGGAAGTTATTCTCCATAGCAGCCCACACAGTGGTGTGGTTCTGATGTGTGATGAAAACAGTATTGATAACACAGCAGCATTCTAGCTATTGCTGAACAGTACTTACTGAGTGTCAGGGTTTTATCTTTTTCCCCATGTCTCTGTTGAGACGGGTTGCAACACACATAAACCACACTAACAATTCCAGGCAAAAGGCAAAAAACATTCTTCATTCTACAAAGCCTCTTTTATACAATTTCTTTGTCCTTGTGCTATGCATTCATTGGCTGCCAAGTTACTACATTACAATTCAATTGGCTACATTCTTGAGTAAAAACAACCTTCCTCGAGCAGGCACGCATTCTTGCTCTGTTGTTTTGGTTTCTTGCTTCTGTTGACACTAAGATTCTCATGGGTACAAGTTGATTGTGTCGAGGTCAGTATCTGTGAGGCTTCCAGACCCACTGATAGTTTCCACACCCACATTTCCCCTATAGTGAGTAAACTGGGGTATACACAAGAATTTAGGAGAGGTCATAAGCAAAAAAGTGGATCTGAACTGGCCAAAAGGATATTCCATGCCATATAGCATCATGCTAAGCAATAAAAAGTGAGGAAAGGTGTTGCCTGGGAAGATAGCCATTTCTGGGAGACTTGCTTGACACGAGTTTGCTTGGGGGAGGTGGCACATGATTGTTGCTGCATCACTTGTTTTGGGGTTTTTTCTTCTTCCTTTGGTTATTAAAGTATCTTCATCTTGACCCATGAGGGATTTTTTTCCTTTTTTTTTCATCTTGTTGTCTTCTCTGGCTGACTGGGATGCGGGCACTCCCTCAGTGAGCAACTGTGTAGTACTTAATTGATGGTTGAGGTTAGTTTACTATAACACTGTACTAGACGTATATGGTCTATAGTCATCACCAGAATAAAGAACAAAGATTTGTGGAAAAATGGAACCTCCACTGCTGACAGGACAATGCTACTAAAACCACCTTCCTTTCATGTCAATACCCTGTCTGCATCGCCCAAGTTTGCAACAGCAAATTTTTTCTGGGAACAGCAACAGCAAATGTCCCAGAAGCGCTGGACACAGAATTTGATTATTCTGTTAAAAAGTTTACTGACAATACCAAACTTGCAGGTGCTGCTCTCTCGAGGGACAAGATGCCTTGCAGGATCTAGACAGATTGGAGCATCACTAATGGGACAAAATTAAACAAGTGCTGGATTCTGCACTTGGGATGGAGCAGTTATGACACAAGTATAAATTGGGAGGGGAGTGGCTGGAGGGCAGCCCTGCAGAAAGGGCTCTGGGGGTGCTGGGTGCCAGCAGGCTCCATGTGAGTCAGTAGTGCCCTGACAGCCAGGAGGGCAAAGCCCATACTGGGATCACCAAAACCAGCATTGCCAGCCGCTCAAAAGAGGTGGTTGTCCCACTGTGTTCAGAGTGGGTGCAGCCTCACCTTCAGCACTGCGTGGAGTTCTGGGCCCCACCATTTAAGAAGGATGTGAAGGAGTTTGAATGCATTGAGGAGGAGAGCAAAGCTGGTGAAAGGACTGGAAAGCATATCCTGTGAAGAGGAGCTGAGGGCTTGCCCAGTTGGGAGAGAAGGAGACTGAGGGGTGACCTCATTGCTCTCTACAGATTCCTGAGGAAAGGATGTGGAGAGAGAGGTGCTGATTGACACATGATTTACAGGAATCCATTCTACAGAAACAACTGAAGCCCGGGGGGAAATATCTACCAATAAAATAGAATCAGATAGTACACCAGATGCTTTTGTTTGGGTTGCTAAGTGCTGGATGAGCCCCATTACACATGATGTAATCTGTTGACTTGCATATATAGAAATCTAAATACTGGCATAATATTTACTGAATTTTATTCCTGCTGCACTTACCCATCACAAAAAGCATGTATTTTCTGCTCACACTAGAAATTCTCATAGTTAGAGACCATGTTTTTAATCTATACTGAACCAAGGAAGCTTGTCAGTGTTTAGACTCTTTGGGACTACAGTATATAAATGTTTTATATGCTTGAGGATAAAATGATCTAGCCTTTCTTTTTTGTCAACCTCTCAACAATATAACACATCAGAGCATAAAGGCTGTTGTGCAGAGGCTTATCAGACTGCTACATAATGCTGCAGGCTACGTGCTCAGTAATACTGTTCCTCCTGATAATGGCTTCCCACAAAATTTTACATCAAATTCTAACCTGCTGTTTCTGTGGTGCTCCAATATCATACAATATTGATATAATATTCTATGAGATCTACCCACTGCCTTACCAAGCAGCCTCATAAAATACTCATGGTTTGTCCCTTAGTCTGTAACACATGAAGATGCTGAGAAAATTCATCCCTCTATTCATTTTCATATGTCAAACAAAGATTAGGATCAGTACCATATTGTAACTCACCTGTGGCTTTAATGTATTTTGCAGTCCAAAAAAACCCTCTCAGTGGGAGTTCTGAGGATGGATAATTAAACTGAAACAAAGCCAAAACCTGAACAGTTTGGGAGAGATACTAGAAGCATTATGAGACATTATCCAATGTGTTGCCTAAAATAACAGAAGAGTGGACAAGACCCAGGCAGTCCTTTGCATTCTAGACTTTCTAGTACATTGCCTTTATGAAGTAAAGTACATCTGTATATATTTTCTTTCCAAATTTCCTACTGTACTTAAAAAACAACACCTGTATATCTAACGCTTCTGGGGGTTCGGCAGGGCTGTTGGGTGCTGCAAAGCCTGCCCTTATCCAGCACTTTGGTCAGATAAGCTTCCTTGGCTGCTGCTATTAGCCGCTTTATCTTATCTCGCTTATCTCTGTACCTAGCTTGTGCTTTGCAGTGAGAGCAGAAATCCCCGATGGTAATTGAAGCAGGTAGAAGTAAAGAAGAGAGAACGGACCCTCGGTAGCTTACCCTGACTTTTAATGATGTTCTTTTCTTCAGGATACATGCTACCAGAGAAACCCCAACGGGCTCGTTACACAGGCATTTATAGGAAAAGGGGAAGGGAGTGGTGATAAGGTGGGCCCAAGGTTCTTAACAAATCACAAATTGACATGGGGTGACAGCTTTCCAATGCATCTTGGGCAAGGGCGGAACATATTTGCATTAGCCTATGAACTTTACAGAACAGCAGAACTTTTTGGCAACTGTTGAATAGTAAAACACTGTGATGAATATTAAAATAACAGAGGTGGAACTGAGTCTGTGATTGACAGGGTTAGAATGTGGCAGCTAGGGGATTTCCCCCTAGCCCACTGCCACATATATCCTCTCAAAATCTTTTATATTTAAAATTCTCTACCACTTCACATCATAAGGAGCCCTTGTAAAAATGAACATAAACTTGTCAGAACTCCAGACAGCCTTTTGTTTGGTTGTTTGTTTTTATAACTGTGTGGATATTGTAGTCTCTGGCTCTCAGAATGAAACCAATTATTTCTACATGTTTGTTCACATGGTTGAGTATAGAAAGAGGAAATATACCAGTACCAATAATAAAACAAATAATGAACAAGGAAAACTTGATTGCTGTCCTGACAAATATAATTATTTTTTACAAATTAACAGAACTTCTTTTCTTATTAAAACTGAATTGTATCCCAGATATAGAGGAGTGCAAAAAATCATGGGAAAATTAGATGGGAGGGATTCTGCAGGTCATTTCAAAGCAAGATTGGCTTCAAACCAGATCAGTTTGCTATGGGGCTTATGTAGGTCAGTTCTGGAAGCATCCAGGAATTGTTATCCCAAGACTTCTGTTAGAACCTTGCTTCAGGACTTCACCATTCTCATGGTACATCCCTATGCCTGGCTGCAATTTTCCTTCCTGCAAGTTGTGACTTCTTGTTGCAATTTGTGAGCAGCATCCTACCACATCCTCTCACCCTGAACCTCTAGGAAGAGTCTGGTTCTTGCTGCTGTATAATCTCCCTTCCTATAGTGGAAAATGGTAGAGAGAGGTTTGTTTGCATCAGGAACTGCTGGTCTATGACCAACCCAGTCAGAAAGGCACTCAGAGTATGTGAAGTATCATTTAAACTGTTATTTTGGCTTTAAAGAGTGAATAGGATAGATAATCTGGCACTCCTTTTGATACTGGGTTTCTAAAGGACACCCTGAATTTCTTCTATAATTGCTCAATGTATCAATCCATTGGCAAGATAAGGTTTGGGTCTTTCAGAAAAGTTGTGCATAAAAAAAAGGACTAAGTTTGAGGGTTTCACACTTATTTTCTCATTCTGAGGGTTTGGGGCTCATTTATTTAATTCAGTGAGTCAGTATTTTTTATGGACAAGGATTTTTTTTATTTTCTTCAGGCGAGAAAACTTTATAGTCTGAAGGGAGCAAAGGTAGACTGACATGTTTTTATATTTGTCATAGCATTAATATTAGAAAATATCTAGTAATTTTGTCATTAAAACTCTACAGAAAATGAAATATAAACTATTACAGGGACTTCTTGTTTTGTCATTATATCTGCCTACTATTTACTCACCTTATCTTACATGGATGTAGAACATTAAATATTGTTAAACAAGTGAAACTCCACCTTGGCTTCAGTAAGGTTTTTGAGACTCTCTCAACATCTAGGATTTCACAAGGAATGTTCTGGAAGGTTAAAGTCATTCCTTTTGTGTCTGTTGATTTTTTTTTCTTCTTTCTTTTTTTAACATTCAATATTAATATACAAAGTGCAAAATAAAGTGATCAGTTGCCCACAGGAGATTTGTGACCCTTTGGGATTTAAGGTGTTTGATAATCTAGAAAGCTTACCCCAGAATTGCTTCACTGAAATCTTTTTCATGAAAGGTGGATATTGTATAAAATCAAACTAGGAGTGAAAGTCTTCTCTTGCCTTACTTTCCAGTACAGTTTTTTGTAAGATTAGTTCTTTTACAGCCAATAACTGAGAAGTTCCACTGCTCAGTTTTCACAAATACATTATGATTTAAATTGTTTACCATTCATATTTCAGCTGTCCTGGGTGTGTCCCCTCCCAGCTCCTTGTGCAGCCCCAAACTGTTCTCTGCTAGGGTGGGGTGAGGAGCAGAAAATCCTTGATGCCATATAAGCACTGCTAAGAAGCAACTAAAGCATCCCTCTGTTAGTAGCACTATTTTCAGAACAAATCCAAAACACAACCCCATATCAACATGCAAAAAAAATTAACTCTATCCCAGCCAAAACCAATATATCATTGAGAATCTGGCCACCAGAGAACAAAATATGAGTATGCAGCCAGGAAGCCTGTGAGGTTCATCTTGGCTCTACATTTTCTTAACTTTTTATCAATTTACTTTGTAGGAAAATATTTTGTAAGAGTTGTTAATGATTACAGAGAGGAACACAATGGAATTTAAATGTACCTAGACACCTAAGTCCAATTAACCTTTATTTCAAGTACCTTTAGGTTTTCCTGAAAATTCTAACCTAAGAAAATACTCCAACTAGACATAATACAGCAACTCATGGAAACTTTGACAGAGAAAAATAAAATTAAAGTAGGAAACTTCTTTTTATCATGCAAAATGTAATGGCTTAAAATTTACATTTTTGCTTTTATTTTTGTATAGAAAAATACCTGTCAGTTTTGCATCTACTGCTATCCCTGCCTTTTTATCCTTCTTCCTCTATGCTGCAGTTATTATCAAGTGTCCAGAATCTTTTCCCAAGTTGAAATTCTTACACAGCCTTTACATATTGAATATATGAACTTAAATCCCTATTTCTTTTCTGATATGGTGAATCATAGAGCAGCCACGAATTATATCAGTCTGCAAACTAGCACTGCAAATCTGTACAAACAGTATTCCTACTAATATGACTCCTTCCTGGGTTTTCAAAAAAAAAAAAAAGGCCAGGAAAGGAAAATTAGGTTTGACCTGAATTTTAGCCATCACTAGGCAGAACAGTCCCAGCTCTCTCAGCCTTCCCTCACAGAAGAAATGTTCTATTCCTCTATTCATCCTCATGAACCTCCACTAGGCTCTCTCCAGAATGTCCTTCTCTCTCTCTTGTACTGAGGAGCACAGAACTGGAAACAGAACTCCAGGTGTGTCCTCACCAGTGCTGAAGAGAGGGGAAAGGTCACCTCCATTGGCCTGCTGGTAACACTGCTCCCAACACAGTCCAGGTTGCTGTTGGCCTTCTTTGTCACCAAAGAGCATACCTGAGTCTCATTCAAGCTGGTGTTTACCAGGACCCCAGAGCCTGCTTTGCCAAGCTGCTTTCCAGCCAGTCAGCCCCCTTCATGTGCTTGTGTGTGCAGTCATTCGTCCCTAAAGAGCAGAATTTCTCAAGCTCAGAAAGCAAGTTCACACTGTTCCATTTGAAATCTTGACACTCCCTCTTCATTTTGAAATTCATCATGTACTGGGTGGTAGTTTTGATCAAAATATTGAAACCAATCAACTATTTGTACTGGTAAGCCTCATGAATGTGCCAGGATAGGTAAAAGAATTTTTATATTCCTTTGGTTTCATAGAATCATTGAATACCAGGTTGCAAGAGACCTCTAATATCAGCAGGTCCAACCTTTCTTGGCAAGAGCACAGTCTAGCTGTCCAGTTGAATCATAAAATTGTCCAGCTCTAGGGAATCCACCACTTCCTTGGGAGATTATTCCATGTCTGATTGTTCCTGAGGACATTTTTTTCCTCCTGTGTCCAACCAGAGACTCCGCAGAAGTAACCTGTACCCGTTGCTCCTTGTCTTTTCCACATGATTCTTTGTAAAAAAGGGAGTCTCCATCTTCCACCTTTTGGATACTTTTAAATACTGGAACACAGACATAGATATCCTCTAAGCCCTCTTTTCTCAAGGCTGAACAAACACTGTTCTCTCAGCCTTTCCTCAAATGTCACGCTTGCTAGTCTTTTGATCCTCTCTGTGTCCCTTTTCTGGACCCTGTCCAGCTCATCTACATCTGTTTTGTGGCAGGAATGTAGCTGAAATAATGAATCAGAATAAAACTCAGTAGTGCTGTGGATATTAAAAGGACCAGAACTAGTCTACAAATTTCTCCCCTTTTAAAGTCAGAGTAGCTCTAATGCCACCTGGTACATTCAAACTAACCACAACTGAACACAGAAAACTGGTATAAACTGCATTTATGTATGTATGAGTGTCTGTCTATGTGCACACACACAAAGTAGCGTGTACTTTTTTGCTTGCTGTGCCTAAAACAGTTATAGTGATGCTAAAGTGAGTGTTTGAATTAATTCTGATTACCAAAAGATTCAGAGTTCCAAAGTACTTATACAAACATATTAGCATTGTATGCATCCTTTTTTTATCATTTTACAAGTGTTTACCATCTGCACATCAGTAGCAATTTTTATATTAGCTTCCATATCACTGATGACAATATTGGACAGAATCAAGACTAAAGCAGTCCTCTTGGAAATCTCCCTTTTGAGACTGATGTAATTGTACCATTTGCAGTAATACTCGAAGTCATGTAATCTATTCTTAAATATAGAATATAGTGCCAATTCTTTATCATAATGCCATGTTTTACTAAGTCAGTGCTTTTCAAATGTCTGACTGTTTTCATTTCTTTTTTCAGAAAAACTAATAGTTGCCAACCACATAGATTTGTCAAGGTTTATTTCCCATAAAATCTCTTCCATCCTTTAGTTATTTATTAATTTCCTGTTCTGTCTAGGGTTGATAGTACACCATGAAGCCTTGCATCCTCATTTGTTGAATATTGACAGTAGGACAGTATGGTGCCAATCTCTTCATGTCTCTGGTGCTGAAAATTGGTATCAGCAGAAGGGAAATAATCTCAGCCAACTCTTTTACTATATGAAAAGTGTTTATCTGCTTCTGCTTACAAATTGCCTCCTACATACTTCTATGGCATTCGTGTGGTGGCTTCTGGATGGTTCTGTTTCTGTAAAGCAATGTAGGATAGGAATGAGATGGTTCTGCTTGCAGTGCTTCTATTGTCCCAAGCTGATAGAGTGATGATAACAATATCAACTTTCAAATGCTAAAATACATTTGGAATCAAATGCTGGTGCAATATTATTCTGCTGTACAACACATATGGAAATTAGTAATTTGATATTGTTCTGAACTCATAATATTTCAGGGATCTTATACAGAAGGGCTGATTTTTGCAGGAGATTACAGATATTCACAGGAATTCATTCTGTGGAATAAGAGCTTTCCTACAGGATTGTTGGTATTATGAAGTATTCAATATAATGGATAATTTACAGAGCAGACAAATTTAACCTTTATGAGGAGGTGACTTTTTTGACCTCTTTCTTCATAGTCTCTTAGCTAATGAAGGGAAGTTCTACTATGTCTGGTAACCTTATGAGAAGTTCAGAGGTTGGCGATCCATGCCCTTTTATTCAATTCCGTCTCTCCCAAACAAAAAGATTCTGCATTTAACAAGTGGGATTTTTTGTCCTTTTGTGCTGACATTATGCAGCTCCTCAATCTTTCAGCATCTTCATTCTTTTAACTGAAGAATGATCTAACCACACCTGAGAAAAGATCATTAAGTACCGATATGTTAATATATAATAATTCTACATAAATGTAAATAATAAGTTAAAAAACTAATAGGAAATATACACAGATGTCTTTTTATAATTCATAAATTCATCTCAAATTTTTCAGTTATTGCTAAAGAAAAAATGTCTGTCATAGCAGTAGAAATTGATAGGAAATGTTAATATTTCAGCAATTACAGGTCACATTTTCATTTATAAAAAACCAATCTGATATTAGTCAAAGCATGTTTGGTTTTAGTCTGTGTCTTTCAATATCATTAGATAAGAATTTGAGAATCAGATTTTGTCTTATTCATGATCTTTATTTGAGTAGTTTTGCTCTGATAAGAGATACTCTGATGGCAGTGTTTTCTATGTGCACAGCATTATTTATATATATCTTCTTCATGTTCTTTATTAATTCTTGTGTTAGTGATTGATTTTATCACACTTTTTTCAGTGTAGACCATGAAATTAGTTTAATAACTAAAAAATAGTCTTTGAGACACTGGACATGAAGGGCTGGGAAGAGTATATAAATTAGGAATTTATAATATAATTAATTTAGAGAGACATTAAAAATTGTTTGTATTCTAATGAGTCTTTCAAAGAAAATGGTGCTTGTTACCTCATTGATCTTCTGTGAAGATTCCCAGGGCTTCAACTTTAAAGAAACACTTTGCAAGGGTCATTATAATTGCAGGAGCAATTTTGGTGATATCAGCAGTGCCTGCCATCAGGTGCAGCTGATCGTGCCTCAGGGTGCATCTGACCCTTCCCTGATCACCATAATATAGACAGAAGACAGTGACATCAGCATAATACTCCTGAGTTTGGTGTGGCTTTGGTCTTCTTTGGTCTGAGCTAAGTCTCAACATCTCCTTGGTGGAAATGAACAGAACTTTAACATTTTGCAGGCACCTGACACAGGGAGTGGCAGCATCGGGCTGTATTTGTGAGAGGTAGGTTGCATCTCACACCTTTCTTGTTCCTCTGATTTTTGACATGGGTAAGTTACTGCAAATGACTATTTGCTGACTAAGTACTGAAACAAGAAACCTGTTGAAAAATAAACTTATTAAAATATTAGTTTTATATTATGTCATGAAATCTAATAGTACTTCTCATACTCCTCACTGTTAATTGCTCTTCATTTCTTAGATAGTACAACTGAAAAAATAACCCATTTCAGCTGAAGTAGAGCTCTTTAACTTTGTTGGTGCACTGTTTTTGAAATTTAAGTTGCAGGGCGCACAGTTAATGGCAGTTGACGGTAGTTTTACTTTGGTTTCAGCACAGATGCTCCTCATTTATATAGTTGAATGTGAAATCAGAATTAGTCCCTCAGGAGTATTTTTTCATTGAACAACTTCCTTGTTGCAAAACCTGCTATTGCTTTGTGGGGTCCACATAACTGCCCGGAATACTGCAGTGCAATCTATCCAGCACCTTGGGTCAGATAAGCGTCTCGGCACTCGGATGAGCGCTATCTCTTTTGCTTATCTAAATACCTAGGTTTTGCCTCCACAGTGTGAAGCAGAGCACTCGTCGTTAATAAAGCAGGTAGAGACAAAGAAGAGAGAACGGACTTTTGATAGCATTACCCAGAATTTTATTGCTTCTTCAGGATACGGGCTATCAGAGAGACCCCGAGGTGGGTGGTTACACAGGGTTTTATAGGGAAAGGGAAGGGGTGGTCATAAGGTGGGGTCCAGGGTTCTTATCAAATCACAGATTGACATGGGATGACAGTTTTCCAATGAGTTCTGGGCTAAGGCAGAACACATTTGCATTAACCTATGAATGTTACAGAACAGCAGAAGTTTCTAGTAACTTTTGAATAGTAAAACAATGTGATGAATATTAAAATAACAAGAGGTGGAACAAAATCTATGATTGACAGGGTTAAAACGTGGCAGCTAGGGGATTTTCCCTAGCTCACTGCCACAACCTGCTAAGCTGCCCATTGTCAGGGTGGGGGAAATCATGTGAAGACACAGTCTGGAATGAAAAACTGTCTGACAAAAAATCAAAATGCATGACTTTTAATATATGGAAAATATATATTTATAAGTGTCTTCCATATACTTTGGGAGAACATACCATTTTTCTGCAGTCAAGGATGGGGCCAAAGTAAAGTAGTCTTGAAATTCAGCCAGCGCTGCAATCAATAACCTTTGCTTAAACTAGGTTTCTTATCTCCTTGTAAGTCTGTACCTGGTACAGACTGACAATAAGGAGGAAAGAAATGGCTAGCAGATACAGACTTTTTGCTGTGAAACTGAAAATCTAGATTCAAGAATTCTTATTTAAACTTTTTTTACTTTTCCTGACTTGTCGGGAGTAAAAATTAGTGATGAAGGCTAAAAAATTCAATTCAGCTGTAGACTGCTCAAGGAAGTGTGCCAGGATAGACAGACACCTATCTGTTAGATACCTGTTATGTGACTAGTAACACCTATGGCATAAAAATGGTATTCCTGCTGCTAACTTGTTTTTGGTTTTTTTTATCACAGCATCACCCTTCACAAATAAAAGCTTTATGTTTTCCTAAAAATCCCTAGTTAACTGTTTAAATTATAAATCATATAGTCAGTGGCACACGTTTTCTGTTTGATGCTATGAAAACATCACACGTGGCCCAGACACTGTAGCTGGACATCTCTCTTCCTCATGCCTCATACTGTAACTCATATGGGGAAGGCACCACTGGCATTACATTTTCATGATATTCTCCCAGAATTTACTGTTGCCGTGGTTCTATTGTATCCCAAAATGTTTTGCTTGATTATTCTGGGGATTATGTATCATTCCATTCTCAGGCACAGAGACTATGATTTCCAGAAGCAGTAACAGTACCATAGCAAAATTTTAAGACAAAATTTTAGTTTTCCCCTGAACTTTGATTCCTGCCTTTGTGATTTTCTCTTTTCTATTTTTCTCCTCTAGTATTTCAACCTCCTTGGCACAAGTTGCCTCTTTCTTAGCCCAAACTTAATCAAGGCTGATTGCAGCTTCTGATCTCACTTAAGCTCTGTGCCTCTGTCCTCTTTTCCTATCCTTGGTGTACCCTGTCCTGCATGGAGACCTCACCTCTGCAGGAAGCACACTGCCACTGACGGAAATGCAGGAGCTGCTGGGTCCTTGCCTCTCACCCTGCAGGTAGCACACCCCTCTTGTCTCTCCTGTGCTACCACTTGGATATGTTGTTTTTCACCTTGGCCCTCTTTGCCTTCAATGAGCTTCATCCTTTCCTGCTTGTCACTGTACCATGCCTGCAACTTCTTTCTCTCCTGTTTTTACAACTGTCTTCCATCCAGCTTCCTGGCTTATGACATGCCATCACAAGCATTTTATTCTCTCCCTTGGGGCTTGCATTGATATTGCCCCTGTTTATATCTCTCTCATCCTCTGTGCACATGCTCTGTGCTCTGATTGCTATCATCTCAGTGCTACTTTCATCACTTTTTGTTTATTTCTACCACAGATGTCTTATACACTCGATGACCTACTTGAATGAATCCTTTATTCCAGCCTGGACAAATAGTCTCTCCAGGGGTGCTCACCAGGCTGCCTCCTGTCTAATTGCATTTCTCCCAGTTCTTTAGTCTCACAGCCCATTTGACTCTGCTTTCTTGCTCCTTTGATATCATCTAACAGCACTGAAAGTAAAATCCTCTTGGTGGGACTCTTTTTTATGGGGAACATACAAGCCATATGCATGCTATTTTATACAAAAAGTAATAAATAAAAGCAAATCTAGTGTTTCAGTATAAGGAGAGACCAAATGAAAATGGTACACTTCCCTGTTTGTCTATGGAACTTGAGGGATAATGGGTCCTAATTAAGATAAACTAAGAGATTTTTAATATTGTTCAAAATACCTTGTGATATCCTCAGAGTTTAAAGGAAACTTAAGTGTTTATTTTCATTTTTCTTACCTATCATCTTTAAAGTCAATATGGAGAAATACCAGCAAATGAGATTTGGTTTTACTTTATCTTGAATCTCTGTGAGTGTTGGAGCACTTGAAGAGGAAGACTGTGTGTGCACCAAAAGAAGAGTGACAACGTGCGTGAAAACATTTCTGATAAAGTCTGAATATATTCATCATGATACTAGAGTCTGTTTTACATAGAAAAATGAAATGGGATGGGAGTTTATTACGAGGATTATATAAAACCACAGGGTTTTTAAAAATTTCTGATATAAATGGGGTGGATGATTACTAGGGACAACAAAAATATGTGACAACACAAAAGACCTTGGGGAATTATTGTAGTGGAGTTGAAATTTGCTCAGGCAAGAGAACTATAAGTTTATTACTTATATTGTTATAATATTGTGTCATAATCTCTGATTATGTGATTCTGTGATTTTTACAAACTCATTTTTTCAATAAACCAAGATTATCAAAATCAAATTCAATATAAGTATTTCAATCTTCAAAAATAAGAAGGCAAAATAAGATTTTATTAAACAGAAATATGTATAATCAATGTCACTTTTCTTTTATTAATCTGTTGATAGACTTTCCTAATCTATTATATTGAAAGGGAATCTTGATATGGTTATATTTAATTTTTATATCTAAACAATCCACTTAATTTTGGAATAGAAAGTTTACAGTACATTAGCAAAGCACACAGATCTCAAACAGCAAATGTATTAGATAATTGAAGAGAAATCCATATTTACATGACAAATTCTTTCTAAATTAGTGTTATCTTCTACATGAACTACATCATGAATTAGGAAAGTAAAAATTTTAGTTAATGACCTCAAGGTGAATTAAATGTGGAATGTTATTTTTTCTTCAAGTTCTGAATACTGTTTCATTTAACTTTGTCTATACCACTAAATTATACATAGCCAGGAAATTTTGCTTCTGGGATTTCTGCATCTTACCTTGTTGCCCTGACTTTGCAGTGTTTCAGTGTTTTTCTTTCTGTAACATTTTTCTCAGACTTTCTGTAAACATGGCCATGGTTCTCTTGGTAACTATCTATGCTTTCCTAAACTGTATCTACGTTTATAATTCCAGTATAATGGGTGGAGAAATATGATTGACAAATACTTTGACCAGTGGATTAAAAGAGGTGGTGATTTCTACCTCCAATCCACGGTGATGTGTGAAAACATATAAATAAAAGTCAGAGGGTTCTGCCCTCTCTCTTTCTGCCCTCTCCTGCTGCTGTCTCTGTGTGGTTCCTTGTGTGGCTCTCCTTTAGGCCCTCGGCCTGGTAGGCCTGCCTGAGGAGTGCTATATTACCTGACAAATTTTTTAATGGTGCCTAGTATAGTCTAGTCCAGAGAATGGTATAGGAATTATCAGAGGCTGAACAATGATGTGGGGACATCACAAATGCCCTGCTGGCTCAGAATGATTCACGTCACACAATATCCTGTTTCAAAAAAAGTCAAAATGAGACAGAACAAGTAGGCAAACCTGAAAAAACCTGATATTTTTAGATAATTTATTTCATAATTTCTCTGGCATCCACAATCTCTCTATTAGAAGCATTGGAAGGTTTATATTTCTGTCTGTTTAGAGATCTATTAGTCATTAAATTACTGATCTTTTTCGAATCTGCAGATACTCACTACCTTCACAACCTCCTGTGCCAATGAATTCTGGAAATTCAATGTGCAATGAGTGAAACAGTAGCTTTTAAACCTCATTTAAGCTTGTATGCTCCCAGCTTCAATGAGTGCTCTCTAGTTGTATAATTTAAGGGTTGTGATCTAGTTATATATTCATACTCACTCTTCAGGATTTTTTAAATCTCAATTGCATACTCTTCAGACTTCTCTGGTCTCTCTTTATAAGACAGTAATTCCTTCTGTCTTCTATTTTAGCTGCCCTTTTGTGTTCCTTTCCTTCTGTCTTTCTTTGTCTTTACCAACCAACAGTTAGGCCTTGGTCACCTTAATCTGAAGGATAAGAGGATTTAATGGGCTATTTCAATCAGGAATGGTCTTGAGACGAAAAATGGATGCCAAATATTGTAGGAGAATAAAACTCCAAACATTGAGCATGTGGGCCAGGAGGCAGCCACAGCAGACAGTGACAGATCTCCCAGTCTTGCTGGGAGTGAGACTGAAGGGCATACTGGAGAAAGTACAGCCTCGACCTGGTCATCAGGTCTTGGTGATCATAGTTTGAAAGATATCACTTTCACCATGCCATAAGCACAAAGTATTTTCAAAACCTCAGAGCACCAGCAGCATAGACAGGGTGGGCATCCCAGCAAGAGCCAAAATGTGGGGGGCGAGGATTTTGACCACAATGAGAAAATTATTCCCGCAGAGGCCTCAGATTGAGTGATTTCCACAGTCTGAGCAAGTAAGGTGGGAAACTGACTCCAGAAATGGTGCTTCTGTGAGCATTTTTTCCGGAAACATTCACTTTTTGACCAAATTCCACTCAGCATGCATGCACAGGGGATTTCCTAGGGGCTGTTTCCAAATATAGAGCTAGAATTGCCTTCTGTTCTTTTGTCATATAACCTTTTTTTTTTCTTTCCCCTAACCAGATGATATTACTTACTGTGGATTAATAAACAATGTCTGACTTATCACTGGAGACTCCTACATAAGACATCTAATTGAATTAGACTTCTTTTTGCCACTGGTGGTTTTACAGGACATGCTGTTTTTTCAGTTTCATGAGATTTCACTTTTCAGCACTTTATGGGGTCTTGGGGTGGATGAAGGTAACC
>VYZT01008897.1:2624-18302 GCA_013400735.1 Pomatostomus ruficeps
GGCCGGGCCTTTCCGGGGAGCCGCCACAGCGAATGCTGTGGGCTGAGCCTCCGCTTGAGCAGGTGGCCGTGGCGCGGCATTTGAACCGCCAGGGCGGCCTATGGGCCACAGGGCCGCCTTCCCTCGCCGAGAGCCCGGGCACCTGTTGCGAGCCCCGAGGCAAGGTTCGTTTTTTTAAAAAAAATATTTTTAAAGCCCTGGTTCCTTTGTGGCTGCTTTGGTATCTGCTGCTTTTCCAGATTACCCCATGTTGGGCCGCTGCCAGCACCTAACCCTCATCCTCAGCAGATCCCACCGAGAAGGCTGGGGCGGGGGAGCGGGGGGGGGGGCCTCTGCTCATTAGGCTGAGTTGATGATGCGGCGCGGGGTACCTGTCGCCCCTGCGGCAAAGCGGGGGCGAGCAGGGGTTTCCTAAACTAATCCGGCGCTAGGATTCATTGCGAAAGCCGTAGCTGCTGGGAAGAGTATTCCTGGTGGAGCCGCTGACTGTACGTTCTCGTTGACCTGCTGGCTCTGACTGTGTTTTGCTATGTTGTGAGGATGTTTCTGCTTGCCTAGAATCCTGAGCCTGAAATACTGTTCGTTACACTTTTTACATCTCACAAGAAGAGTGAAATCTACCCTATGTGGCTTGTGCAGCTTTGCAGTGCATTTTGTGTTAGTGTTGTGGATTCTTGGTTTGTTGTTTGGGTGTCGAGTTGTTTGTTCCCCCCTCAGGTCTCTCTTGATTGTAGAAGTGATGAAATAGCAAGGTTTTAAGGAACAAAGATTGAGAGAGGAAAATTTTACATTAAGTCTAGTAGAAGCATAAGTCTTGAAAAATAAAGCTCTTGTCTACTGTCTCCTGTTCCTTGAGCTAACTATAGAGGTGCTGTAAAATATCTAGAAGTCCTGAAAGGATATCCTCCTATAAAGGATATGAGTTTAGCATCTTGATCCCTTTTTATTTAAGGCATTTGCTTGAAGGTCTTCACAGAAGGCAACAAAACTTATTTATGTAGGTATTTATTTAGGTAAGAATACGTATGTATGTTGTGTTAGGAGCTTAGCTTGAAGCCAAATTTGCTCGACTTCTAGATGTGGTCAAACCTTGGAAGGCTTCTGTTCTTACCTGGAAGGTGAAGGTAGATTTCACCTTGTTTTTGCAGCAGTGTTTCAGATTCTTAAGATGGTATTGCTTCCTATGAAAAATACTATACAGAAGTTGTAAGTGTTCTGATAATGCCCCAAACTTAAACAGGTGCTCTTCTTTAGTATTTCAAATACAAAAGTGATTATAGCAACAGTGATTATAGTGTAGCTTTCATGTAAAATTATGTTTTAAAGGTCTGCTTCAAATAATGGCATCTGGTTTGTTTTTGAAAAATAGCAGTGTATGTGTAGGATGGACAATATAGGCATTGCTGTCTGTCTTGAAGATGAGTAGAAATTTATTGAACAAAAATGCTGTTAAATTGATGTTTGAAATTCTTAAATGGCAGTTTAATTCACTGCTGTGCTAAAATACCCATGCTTTCAAGGATATCATAATATGTTGGCCTGTAAAGGTTAGATAAGTGGCACATTTTTACCACTGTATTATCAATTTGGGAAAATGTTCTAATACAACTGGATAGGCCATGTCCTATAATTTAGAAAAAAGTTTCCTTTGAGATTGTTTCCACAAAAATTTGTGATGACTGTTGTATTGTAGAATGCTACTTTAGTAGTATGTCTAAGTAGGATGGTGAGTAATGGTTTCAAATTTAAAGTGCTTACAGTTCATAATTTTTAAAATAAGATTATCAATGTGTTGACTCTCATGCTCTTTCTGATGCAGTTTTGGCATATTTAGATGTTTAGAACTGAAATGTAATAAAGTGAGGAGCATAAGTTAGCCAAAACCCTTTGTTAATAAAGCTATGAATTAGTAAGGGTTTTGAACATTTTTCAAATGAAGATATAGATATTTCTTGAAATAAAAAAAGGAAAAAGTTAAAGTGGGTGAAGAAATTGATGAGAAAATATGGCCTATAAACTATTCTTTGATTCCTAGACCAATTAGAGGGAGAAGAAGAAAAATATTTTGAAATGTGCTACCCTACATCTTGTCTGTTCCTGAAAGAACTCTTTGGCATGGTATCTTTGATAACTGTTTGGATGTGTGTTTCTTCATTTCTAGGGGCCATGTAGAATGTTCTGTATTATTTTTCGCTTGCTGTGACCATCCTGTTTAACTTCCATCTCTTGTGTGTTTCACAGCAAAGGAGCTTGTGGCTGTGATAAGTACACTTTACTGTTTTATTGAGGGGAAAGAGGGCAGGTTTCTTTAGAAGAGTTACTGCTTGATATAAGAAGCCTAAATATCTAAAAATTAAATTTTAAAGTTTGTGATTGAGACACTGGCTACTGATCATCGGAAGGGCCATCAATGTCAACATAAATATATATGGCTAGGGTTTAACAACTGAATATTTAGAGCTTTAGCTGTACAGCAAGTAAAATAAATGCCTATGAAGCAAATAATCCTACTAGTTCTAAAAATAATTTTTTGTTAAATGTCTTCATTGTTTGCCATACTGATGATATCTAGTAGATTTGGTAACTTAAAGATGGCACTGCATGCTTATGACTTAAAATATTGTTGAGCATAATAGTAATTAATACCAGAGTGTGAGAACAAGATACAAGAAGAATGCCAGATTGCTGTTCTAGCCAAGCAGTGGCAGAATACTTAGAAATTTGAGGCAAAAGTAATTATAAATTCTAGAAAAACAGTTATGTACCTCCTAACTGTTCAGAAACATAATAATTCTTATTGCACTTTTCCCAGAAAACATAGTAAAGAGGCTGGTATTGCTAGTAAGATGCTTATTCGAAGGTGTCACTCTAGAAAATTGTTTTGTGTACAGGATTTTTTTTTTTAAAGAGACCATGGATAAACATGAACTTCTTTGTACAAATATCTGGGCATTTACAATGAAACAGCTTCTCACAGCTGAAAGCTCAGACTGGCTAGTTAGCATCATAAAAATGTATATGACTAATATTAAAGTGACTAGCTTATTAAAATCATCATAGTTGTATTTTAATGCTGAAATTTATTTATTGTGGAGTAAAAAAATGATGTATTATGTGATTGTGTCTCAGTGGATTCCTTAGGTTTTGCTGGCTTTTAAGTGTAAATTTTGAAATCTAAAACTGTACAGAGGAATGTAGGGGGTTTGGGGAGGGTGGAGATTTCTGTGTTTGTTCCTGGATTCTTTTCTCAGATTTCAACACAAATAAAAAGCTACTGCTTCAGTATGAAAATTATAGAAATTGTTTTCAGATTTTTCATAGCCTATATGTTGTGAGCTTATAGTCATAGCATTTTGAAATGATGCAGTAGTACATAGCTCACTTAATCATTGTATTCAGAAAGCTATAAATGCCGTGTGTGAAGATTTTAATTTCCTTAACAGTTTTTGTCTTCAGAAACTAGAACAACTCAATCAGTATCCAGATTTCAACAACTACCTGATTTTTGTTCTTACAAAGTTGAAGTCTGAAGGTAAGTTTTTGGGATATTGACTGGTTTATTCTATTTCTTTTTTCTTTTAAAAAAATATTTTATTTAGCTTGAAAGTAAAAGGAAACTGATTTCTATACTCAGTGTGTTGGTGGGTTGATCTCCATAGTCATGTAGAACTCTTTCTCTTCTTGGGAATCTGTGGGGAAAGATCTGATAACATGTTGGTGCTTGTAGTTTCAGTCTTGAAAGAGATTCCATTCTAAATGTCCAATGAAATCTTAAAAAAAATGTGGGAGCATCATACTTCTTTCAGACTACAGTGAAATTGTGGAATAGCTGCACATCATGGTGATGAATCATGACTATACACATTATAAAACATGCTGCTAAATCCAGTTGTGACTGTGATCTCCCTAGTAATCAATTTATTAAATATTTAGAAGATCACTGTTGCAGCTGCTTGCTCAACCCCCATCTCTCCCCCCCCACCCTGGTGGAATGGGGAGGAGAATCAAAAGTAAAACTTGTATGTTGAGATAAGAAGAGTTTAATAATTGAAAATAAAGTAAAATACAGTAATAATGGTAAATGATAATACTAATGATAATAAAAAGGGAAAAACAAGTGATACACAATGCAATTGCTCACCATCTGCTGACTAATGCCAGACCCCCCTTCCCAAACCCAGATCGGCCACCCTTCTGGGTAACTCCCACCAGTTTATATACTGGACATGACATTCTATGGTGTGGAATATCCCTTTGGTCAGTTTGGGTCACCTGTCCCAGCTGTGCTCCCTCCCAGTTTCTTTTGTGAACCTCCTCACTTGCAGAACATGAAACAAGAAAAAATTCCTTGACTTAGGATAAACATGACTTAGCAAAAAATGAAACCATAAGTGTGTTATCAACACCATTCTCATTCTAAATCCAAAACACAGCACTGTAACAGCTACAGAGAAGAAATTAACTCTACCCTACCTGAAAACACACAATCACATCCTAGAGTTATCCAAATATTATGTCTGTAGAATCTTCATTCTGAAGCCTTAATTCTAATATAGTGTAGTTACTTATTGTTGGCTTATTTTTATCAACATTTGTACAATCTGTTTATGGCATAGTATAGCCTCTTCCAGTTGGAAAATTCAGGCAGTTCCTTGGTAATGATCAGTAATGACTATCCACCCTTGGGGGCAGATCTCTTAATAACCTCCCTAGAAACCTCTTTATTAACTCTAAGCATGCTGTGGACTCCAATGAGGAGACCTGGCAGACTTAGCAACAAGAACATACTTTCCTTAACATCCAAAGGGAATTCAAAATTCCCAAAAGCTCTTGTAACAGGCCTGAAGGAGGAAAAGACTGGGGAAAATCACCCTCCCCTGTTCCCCCCAGAGACTGGGTACGATTATTAATGGACTCCCAAAGGTAGCACCCAAGGCCAGGGCAGGAGAGCAACACTGAATACACATCCCAAATGACCCTCACTGCACTTGATGTTGTCATGTCATAAACTGATATCCCACAGTACAGCAAGAAAGCAATACTGATACCTCTCCCTGCTCTGAAAAAGAGCACGATGGATGAGCATATATGGGAACATACACAGGGTTAGGCACCACACCCACATGAACAGACCAAGCAACATTGTGACCAGTGGCTCTGCACCTAATACAACAAATGGTTAGATCAAATTTGATTCCAACCTTTTCTGGTCAGATCTGTTGTTATCTCAACCCTTTGTGCTGCACATTAGGCGCCAAATAAGGCTGTCATGGTTTAGGCATGGTACTCCCCAATTCTCCCCCTGTGTCATGAATGAGTGTTTCAAGATTGCTTAAAAAATCACCAGCAAAGGTATCAGTAAAAACAGGTTTAATATAAAAGCGAAAGTGCAACAACCTTCATTGGCAAGGTTCACTCTACTAACTAGATGGTTAAGGCACATGAAGGAAAAGTAAACAAAAAAAATCCAGAGTCAATCAATCCAAACTGAAATAAATCCAAAATTATCAACCAGGGACAGGGGAGAGACAAAAGGATAGAAAGGGTAAGGATAAAAACTAATATGGGCTAAAGGCCCAACAGCACTTAACAGTTCTTAAACTTATCAGTACTTATCCTTACTTAAACTTGACAGCACCTTAACAGCATTTAACTTAATTTATAACTTAAGTTAAACAATTTAGCTAAGGATTCATATAGGTTTTACTGTAGCACAACAGTAATTTGTTTACAGTCCTAACTTACAAATCTAAAGTACTTAAGAATCTAGGAGAGTAGCGTTTCTCCCACATTTGCTATAGCATATGCACACTTGCATGCACACAGATATAAAGAATCTGTACAAGGTACCTGTGAAAAATTCCTCTCAAAGGTAATGAAACAGTCACTTCAGATGTCTTTGGAACTTCTCAATGGGCGAAGAGTCAAGCCTCGAAGAGTGGGGGTATCAGCCCAGGATTCATTGTTCTTTGGTGATCCTCTGAGTATAGCAAACTTAAGAGTTCGCTGCCTCTCAGAGATTTCGCTCAGGGAGGTTGCTGGTTGCAGCTGCTGCAGGCCAGGAGAGCTCGAAGGGTCTTACTTTGGACTGCTGTTTATAGGGTTGTGGAGAGTGGGCTTTGGTCATAACAATGTTTCATCCTGGCTGCACTTCGGGTCCTGCCACTGGGTCACAACAACCCCCTGCAGCACTACAAGCTTGGGCAAGAGTGGCTGGAAAGTGGCCCAGTGGAAAAGGACCTGGAGGTGCTGGTTGACAGTGGCTGAACATGAGCCAGCGGTGTGCCCAGGTGGCCAAGAAGGCCAACGGAATCCTGGCTTGTATCAGAAATAGTGTGGCCAGCAGGACCAGGGCAGTGATTGTTCCCCTGTACTTGGCCCTGGTGAGGCTGCACCTCAAGTACTGTGTTCAATTTTGGGCCCCTCACTACAAGAAAGACATTGAGGGGCAATGAAGCTGGAGAAGGGTCTGGAGCATAAGTCTGATGAGGAGCAGCTGAGGGAGCTCAGGGGTCTCAACCTGGGGAAAAGGAGGGTCAGGAGAGACCTTATCACTCTCTACAACTACCTGAAAGAAGGCTGTAGCCAGGTGGGGGTTGGCCTCTTCTCCCAGTTAACAAGTGACTGGATGAGAGGAAATAGCTTCAAGTTGCACCAGAGGAGGTTTAGGTTGGGTATTAGGGAAAATTTCTGTGATGAAAGGGTTGTCAAGGCCTGGCATAGGCTTCCCAAGACAGTGATGGAGTCACCACCCTTGGAGGGCTTTGAAAGCTGTGTAGATGTGGCACTTGAAAACATGGTTTGGTGGTGGACTTGGCGGTACTGGGTTAATGGTTAGACTTGATGATTTTAAAGGTCCTTTCCATCCTAAATGATTCTGTGATTCTGTGTCTAACTGTGGCTGCTAAAAGTAATGCTTTCATTGTGGCTTGAAAGGGCTGTAAATAGTGTGTAAATGAAAGGAAAACTCCTTTGGCTTCCTTCTTGACCAGACACAACATTAATTCTTAATAACTGCTTATGGAGGACTGGATTTCTTGGATATGTGCATACCTATCAGTGGATTATAGATATGCAAGGAAATAATAATTGGACATATTAAATTAGTGCAATAATTAATGGAGAGATTTTACCTTGAATTTAGAGCATTTTGGATAAACCTGCAACTGATCAAGAGTTCAACTAAGAATGCCTTCCTTTAGGATGTTCTCCACCTGACCTTTGTTATTGACATCTTCAAAATTTCAAGCAAAATGATAAAAATACTTCATTTGACTTACCAAGTAATAATAATAATAATAATAGTCACATCTCATAACCACATTCTGTAGTTGACAGAGGTATGTCCGCTCATCTAGTTTTTGGTTTTTTTATTTAAAAGTGTAAATCTGTTCTCCCGGAAAAGTTTTTGGCCCTTGAAATGCAGTGCTGTGCAAGTGGAAGAACTTTTATTTTTACATTGTTTAGAAGTTGGTAGGTATTTAAAACCTGTAGTATAGGCAAAGTTATAGAATTCTTTTAAATATATATGCATAGGGTAGACTCCTGGTTGATGAAGTTACTGAATTCTATGTAAGAGCAATGCTTGTAAATCAATACATTTATAGTTACAGAGAATGAAAATTAGTGCTTCTTTAGGAAGACTGAAATTACTTTAAAATCTTGTTTTAATACTCATATACAGCATTCTGGTTTTGGAACTCATAATCAGTTGATTAAAATTAATTTTAGCAGTAGCCCCTCTTTTTAAAAGTGCCATTTTTGTTCAACTAGCACCAATTGCACTAGAAAGTATTTTTAATGGCCCTCAGTCAATCATCATGGGTATAAGAGTCCTTGTGTTATGATGCACTAACTTTTAGTTTTAAAATATTTTATATTTGAAAGTTATATCTCTTATTTTTCTTATATTTCTTTGGGGATGTTAATAGTTTTGAAGGCCTAGAATAGATCTGTGTGTAAACTGTAACTCTTGGTGAAAATGAACTTTAAACATCCTTACTTCTTGCCAAAATCAGGACTTCTGTTCTGGTTTGGGCTGAGGTAGAGTTAATTTTCTTCACAGTGGCTGGTATGGGACTGTGTTTTGGATTTGTGCTGGAAACAATGATGATAACACAGGGATGTTTTTGTTACTGTTGAGCGGGGCTTACACAGAGCCAAGGCCTTCTCTGGTTCTCACACCACTCCCACCAGTGGGTAGGCTGGGGGTACACAACTGACCAAAGGTTAAAATGCTGATTAAAAATAGCTTTATTAGCTGATTAGGATTGCTGTAAACTTTAAATTTAAATTTTCTTATACTATAAACTAATCCTTTCTATGTAGAACATCCACATCTCACTTTCAGCATGCTTCAGAAGTAATACCAAGTTACTCATGCCCTTGGTTGAAGAACTAAAAATGAATCTGCTCACAAGTGAACTCTGAAACTAAAAAAACTTTGCTATGTAAATTGTTGGTTGTATTTGGAAGGAGGGATAAGGACATAAAGATTAATATTTATCACTGTAAGCTTTGATCTTGTTGCATTGTTCTGCAAATCTACTTTACGCTATGAACTGATGGAAGCTATAAATGCAATTATTTTCTGTTGCAGATGAGCCGACACGTTCCTTGAGTGGTCTCATCTTAAAGAATAATGTAAAAGCACATTTTCACAACTTTCCAAATGGGGTGACTGACTTCATTAAAAGTGAATGTTTGAACAATATTGGTGATTCCTCACCCTTAATTAGAGCTACTGTAGGTAAGTTTACTCTTATTACTGTATTTTGCACACTGAAAATGTTACTGAGAGCTGCACTAGTGAGAGTTATTAAACTCCTAAAACTGTTTGCTTCTGATAATTGTCACAACTACACCATGATTTGATTCTGATATTAATCTTCAGTGTGAATATATGAATATATTTTTCCTTCCTATTCTCTTAAAACTGAATTAGCAATTCAGCTTGTATCTCTTGAAATGTGGCTGAACATAAGTTTACTTGAATCTACTAAAATTCAGCTTGCTGCCAATTTTTATACCTAAAACCAAGAGTAAGGTAAAGGTTCTGACTTCAGAACTATTTTAGCATTCTGCTTGCATCAGTAAAACACTTCTGTTAGCTGATTTCCTCTTTGCTCTCCCATATGCACACCTCTTCAGGGAATCATTACACCAGATGTTACGTACATTAACATAATGAGTTTATGTTTTTTAAATAGCTTCTGTCAGAAAACAGTAGATAAAGTGTGGTGATCAGAACATCAGCTACAAGTGTTTTTGTTGCATGGGTTTTTTTGATTTCCTAAATACTGTGGTTTAGTACACCTCTTCCATAACATGAATATTTGTTATTTTTGCTTATTTCTAGGTAATGCTGCTTTTCTGTCTGCTCTTTGAAAATATGATTTCCCCCAATTATTACAATTGTAATTTTCCTTGTCCACTCCAAAAACTAGAAAAAAGTAAAATAAATGTATATTTAAATACAGTAGAAAAAAACAGGGATTGGGTGCAAGTTCAGAAAGACATTCAGCTTGTATCAGCTGATTTATGTTATAAAATTATGTCATGGTTTCACCCCTAAGTAGCTAAGTACCACACAGATGCCTGCTCACCCCCTCATCTGTCCCTCCCAGTGGGGAGGAGAATCAGGTTGAGATAAGAACAATTTAATAATTGAAACAAAATAGTAATTTTAATAACAAAAATATACAAATAATATTACTAATAATTGTCATGAGGAGAGAGCGTAACAGAAGCCAAGAGAAACAAGTGATGCGCAATACAGTTGCTCACCACCTGCTGACTGATGCCCAGCACATCCCTGAGCAGCAATTGGCCCCTCATAGCCAACTCCCCCCAGTTTATATACTGGGCATGATGTTCTATGGTGTGGAATATTCCTTTGGCCAGTTTGGGTCAGATGTCCCAGCTGTGCTTCCTCCTAGCTTCTTGTGCAGCTCCTCACTGGCAGAGCCTGAGACACTGAAAAGCCCTTGACTCTGGGTAAGGACTGCTCAGCAACAACCAAAACATCAGTGTGTTATCAGCATTATTCTCATACTGAATCCAAAACACATCACTGTACCAGGTACTAAGAAAATGAACTCTTCTCCCAGCAGAAACCAGCACATTTTCCATCCCTCATTCCATACCATTTACATCATGCCAAGTCACACAGTTCCCAATACCCCATCACCTTTTCTGTCTTTTGATAGATATACGCACAGATATACTCCCTTAGTCTATGGACCCTATAAGACTGTTGAGTTCATTCACTCCAAGTGCCAGGTCCTGCAACTCCATGCAGTGCTACAGGCTTGGGGCAGAGTGGCTGTATTGCGGCAAAGTGGGACAGCTTCAGATAAAGTTTATTAGAGAAACCCTCTGGTATACAAGTTTGTCCTGCAGGGTTACGGATGACAAACCAAATGTATTTATATAAATATATATGACTTATTATGATAATGATTAGACAAAAATATCTTAATCAGAATTATTTACTGCACAGTATAGAAGCTATAACTACTAATATAGTATAGTGCACTATTTTGAAGCAATATTAAAGCTAGCAAAAACAATTAAGTAGAGATTGATGTTACTCACCCATACCAATGATCATGGGCAAATCTCTTTTGCTCGGCCTCGAGGAGTAACCATGAGACGCGTCCCCATTTATTGGAGGAATCTCCACAGATACACTCCAAGAAGGGGTATGTTAAAAGATCCTGCCATTAAAATTTGGGACTGGGCTTTTATAGTATAAAGTGATTGACTGTCAGTCATGTGTCTCCAGACCAGCTGTGTCAGCTCAGTAGCTTTAGATAAGTTATCAGTAGTATAATTTGTTCCTTTATTCTGGTATTTTACCAGGTTTACCACATCTTCATCTCACTATCAGGGTGTTTAAGTTTGGGATTGATGAGTCATACTGTTTTCAGCATTGTTCAACACCAAAAGCAGCAGGACTCCCCCTTCTTCATTTATCTCTGATAGCTTTGCAAATAGGGCATTGTTTGCGCTGTTTTCCCCATTCCAGGCAGAGCATCCTGCTGCACTCTACCATGTGTCTTCAGTCAATCATTATCTCATGAAATGATAATGCAGGTACCTCTTCCCTTCATACTATAAAAGGAGCCATTGCATATGTGTACATTATCATGAAATATGTTGAGGTACATTAATCTCCTAAGGTTTACTATTTTATCTTAACTCGTGGTTTGATAGTATTATCTATTTTATAGTTATATATTACATGTTTGCACACAAAGTTATTATCAAAATGAGTTAGAATTTAGCCAGCAATATTAAATGGAGCATAATACAGTTAGCTATTGATTCTAGCCAAAAACCCACTTATTATTTCAATTTATATACTTCTGGATGGGTTAGTATCTTTATTTGTTGGCCTATGTACCACACATATATATATAATGATTACTAATAAAAACCAGATTCCGATTAATAACAATATTACAATAACAGGATGTAACATTAAGTCCAGAATGCCCATTGTGGTTGGAGATCATCTGTGTGAGTTGACACAGGCAGGTGGCCAGAACAATCACAAAACAACGGCTGAAATGCAAGGAATAAATTTATTTCATTACCTCACTAAGGGGAGGATCCCGAAACAACACCTGGGCAGAAATACACAAGTGAGAACATGGCACCCTCAGGCTCAGTCTTTCCTAGTAGGCGGCAGGGCTGCTGTTTGCACCCATTTATCAAAGGTCCACATGTGTGGTTTGCCACCATCCTGTGATCTTCTCTGTGCTTTTTATGATTTCTGAGCTTTGATCTTCCCTCTCCCAAGACAGGGAGCTCAAGCATGTCTGAGAGGGTCTCCAAGTCTCTCCAAACACCTACGTTATCTCTCCACAGAAATTCTACTTCTCAAAACAGACAGAGAATAAACAGCAGTAGGCATAATACATGGAGTTTCCCACACTGTTATTCTCCAGGCCTTGGCATTCCCAGCTGCAAGATCCCTTGAGCGAATCTACCATCCTTCTCACCATTCTTCTGCTTTTAACTGTTTCCTCCCAACAGCATCCAAACAAGGTGTCCCACTAGTTATGTTCTCTATCCCTTTTCATTTGCTCTAGGACATGATGTATTTTTTCCACATCATGAGGGACAGAAATTAGTGGTTTCCAACTTTCCCTTTTCAGTTGTTTTACCAGTTTGTGTAGATCAGGATGTTCCAACAGCTTTTTGACCAGGATAATGTCCATTCCATGAGGTGTTGGAGACAAAAGTGTCACATAACACAAAGTTGCTGCATATGTTCTGGAACAGTTTCTTGTAGGGAATAGTTGAAATAATATCCTGCTATGTTAATAAAGTTATGAATACATAGATTGGAGTGGTTAGAAAGCTGGATCTTTGTGCTTTTTACTGTTAACACAAGGGGTTCTTAAATATGAACATCCTTGTCCTATGTATACCTCGATGGATTCAGGATCATCATCAGAGTACATTTCAAAATGACAAATGCTTTGTTCTGCCTCTAAACAGATATCTTGGACTTTCTAAGTCTTGCTTTAGCATATAAGTCCCTGTCGTACTCTCACCATACAAGCATCTACATCAATTGTTTGCCATGTGTGTGATTGTTTTTGAAAGCCTATGTACAGTGTTGCAACAGATAGAGTATGATTTCGTTGTGATTCAGTCCCAGTGTAATGATTTGGTATATGGTATTGTCATGGTTTAGGAATGGTATTTTCAAATTTAGTACTCCCGCTAAAACTATGCGCTGCTTCCCCTCCCCTCCCCCCCATTTGAGGCACAAAAGGCAAAGATCACGGGCTGAGATAAGAGCAATTTAAAACAGCAAGGAGATAAGAAAACCAACAGTAACAGCAACAATATTAGTAACAAAAGGTATAAGAAAAAGAAACGATTTACATGGAAAGCCCCCACAATAAACAATACTGGACCAATCCACCCACTACATTTTCTCGACCCCTCTGAAGCAAGTCTTTTTCTCCCTTCCCCCAGCAATGACTAGAGGTGGTATAGAATAACCTCTGAATACTAGTCACGCCCCCTTCCTGCGACTGCAAAAAATTAACTCTGTCCTGGTTGGAACTAGGCTAGGTATACACTGAAGCATTGCTTATTGTCCGTAAAGAAGCTGTGGCCTTATTAGCGACTGGGTCATAGGAACATTTGATTGAAGACCACCTGAAATTAAAATTCCCTCTGAAATTTAGTTACATTGTCCTAAATTACCTTTCAAATTTCAACAAGTAAAAATCCATTTCCTCATTCTCTAATTATCGCAACACTGCTAGTTTGTAACCATAACTGAGCTTGGATACAGCTTAGTGCCAGAGACACATTACATTGAGTAATTCCTGAAGCATCACCCACTAATTCATGATTATCATTTTGATATTTTTCTGTCTCAGAAAAGAGAGTTGAAGCGAACCACTGAGTGTTTCCTAAAGCGGATAAGGAGGACTCTAAAGATTGCTCTATAGTACTTAAATCACTAATAGTTGTACCTAATTTATTAGTCAGGGTTTCAAGATCAATGGTGTTTACTACCTTCATCCCAGTTCAAAATATACCAGTTACATCACTCCTAAAACAAGTTAATGTCCTCTTGTTTAGCCTGGCATACCATCCAAGAGAAGAGGTATGTACAAAAGGCAAACACTTTGGTCTGATAGCTGCAACATCAGTTTGCATGGACATTTCTACTTTTTTTAAAGACCTGTCTTGGTTTAAGACAATTTAAGGGGACAAACACTCCAAAATTAGTTACCTCCCATTTATTTTTAACCAATCACTTTCCACCAATAAGAAGAAATGAATACAAGTAGATATAAATGAAAAAACAACAGTTTACTAAAGAATGATACAACAACAGGCAAAAAATAACAGTAAATAATCACTAGATACAAAATTGCTATATCTCATGGACTCCCCAGGGTCAAAGAGAAACAAAATGGTGGAGAAACCCCTCCCCCAAAATGGCGCCTTCCACTGATGACCCAGTGGCTTGAAAGACAAAGGGAAAATGGCATAAAAACCTTTCCCCCCAAGATGGCACCCTCAGTTGACCATGTGTGGAGAGACAAAGGGAAAATGACAGACAAACTTTGCTCGCCTCAACTTTACCCCTGGAACAAAAAACTGGGATGTAGGAGCTTACAAAGCAGTTCTGGTGGCAGATGGGAAGTGCTGGCATGGTCTGATGGGAAGCTCTGGCCCTGCAGTGTCAGCCTCCTCCGCTTCCTTTCGGCAGCTGCAGTGGTGCATGTGTGTGACGTCAGTGCTGCCACTTGCTGCCTCCTGCCACCCACTGGACTCAGCCAGTGTCAGTGCTGCTGTCTCCAAGCTGTTGGTGTTTTGCAGGGGGAGAAGAAACGGTCTCTGCAAGCACTGGAAATGGCACCCCCCAGGCTTGACTGGCTCTGGCTCCACGTTGCTGACAGATGTTGCGAAGTTCACTCTGAAACAGTTTTAATTGCTAAATGCAGCTTCTCAGGTTGCTACATTTGCCAGTCTAGAGACCAGCCCAAACCAACCCTCTCCAGAGGCCAGAGAGAAACAAAGGAAAACCAAAGGGGAGCCTCCATCCATGCTGCCTCAGTTCTCTCCCTGAAAGAACAAAAGGAAAAGGGCCAAGAGGCAAGAGAGGTCCTGCCTGAGTGCCCCAAACATAATAAGATTGGTACTCCCCTGCCCGCTGGGTTCTGTTTACAGCCATGTCACCGGGTCTTAAAGAAACACTAACAATTTTGGGCACAGATAGATATGGAGCACAATAATTTTGGGTTACCCAGGACAAGACCAAGAAGGATTAGACAATATTTGTTGTCCTACTAATTTGACTACATAGGGCCCGATCAGTGAGATGTTCGGAGTCAGTTTTACAGGCTTTTTGATAATTTTGGTGGCACTCATGGGAGGAATGCTAGGCACCCTTATACACTCCAGGATATACTCGGCTTCTATGTCATAATGAATTAAAACCGTGAAACTGTTTTTCTGTTTCACTTTACAGTCCTTTAGGTTTGGGGTGAGACAAACTGGTGATGTTCCATGTTTTGTGTTTCTGTTTTGGCTGTGTCTTTAGTAGACTTTCAAAAGACTTCTACTAATGCATGACACTACCATCTACCAGTTGTAGGGGGACCCTTGTAGACGGATACATACTGGCCCATGGGATCTGTCGTGTTCGCAAGTCCATGCTTAGGCAGGCCTCCAAGTGTGTTGGAGGATATTGCCTTGCACTGTAGTGTTCCTGGTGTTACCATCAGGATGATGACCAATAGCAGCTTATATGGCTGTTGCGAAGCCAGCATTTTGTAGGTTTTGTCGGTCCTTTAGTTATATCCATCTGATCTGTGAGTCCTGAGAAATATGCATACCATTTGTGTGCCGTTGGTTTTTATCTAATCCCATTAGACAGAGCACTGCCCATTTCGATACTGGCTAACAGGTTAAAAGGTCCTTGGATTTGCACAGGTTGATGCTGTTGAATTTTTTCTACCTGTTTGAGGGCTCGGGTCAGAGACAATAATCTCTTTTTCCAGTATCTCTTTTCAGTATCTTTTAATGCTGTGGAACTGAACCCTTTGGGTCATTTGGGTCCATGAGGGCCTTTCTGGAACATATTACATTAAGTCCCATGTTCAGCAAAACCCCATTCAACTATTATAGGATCAC
>VYZT01008898.1:0-29103 GCA_013400735.1 Pomatostomus ruficeps
ACTGAGTTACTCTGTGGCAGAACCACTTCCTGGGGCACCCTAGATAAAGGAGATGTGGCTGACAATTTGTCTTCAAAACCCCTTGGTTTTTTTTAGGAAGACTTATTATTAATAGATGCCTTTAGCAGATAGTGAATCTTTTAATTGCCCGTTTCCAGTCTGTAGAAATTGCTCATAGTTCACCAGAGCAATAGTCATCATTACCTTGTAAAAGCCTTTTGTGTGCTCCTGCCATGAGCTCAGTGTCATCACACCCACTAATCTGAACAAACTGCATGTTGTTTATCTCCGTCATTTCTGTGAGCTGGTGATGAGCCTTGTCAGTCTCATGAACACTGAGATGAATGGGTTTCCTTGGAAAACCATTGCTGGGACAGGCAAACACAATGACAAAAGAATAAAGTGCTGAGGAAAAGATACTAAAGGTAAAAACTGAGTGTAAAATTGAATTGTCTGGATTTGAAAATAAGATTAAATTCTTTTTGACCAAACTGCTAGTAGGTTGACTGAAGTCAGTGGACATGTTGCGTGTCTTCCATGGGAGCAGGATCTCATGTGGAAATGGGAGTGCGTTTTTTACCAGGTAACTTCTCGGTCAATACAGACCGAGCCCTTTCAGTTGGCTGAGTCAATTGATTAAGCTGAATACAATATGACCGTGCAGACCACCGAGCTGATCAGACACACGTGACAGGCAGTGTAGTGGATACAGCCCAGGGCTCTAACCCGCATCTGTGCTCATCGTGTGAGCAAACCCAGAGTGAACAATCTTGTGGTGAACCCTCTCCATTTCCACAGAGCTGTAACAAGGCTGATCCTGGGAGACCTGCAGCTACGACAGGAGATACATTTCAACCAGGAAAAGAATCACGGCTTTATTCTTTTGTAGCTATGTTCAGTGTGCATTTGGAGAGAAATTACAAATTAATAAATTACTATGTTAGACTGCACAAATTATTTCAGTGGGTCACTTTGACGGCTTTATTTTTATGGTTACACTGAAGTTCGGGGTGTTTAATGCTGTTGTGAAGCAGCTGTGAAGAGACACTGATACCCACATGCTCATCCCAGCCTCGTTGCTCTGAGGCACTTTTTAATGGGTGGAAGCCTCTTGTAGGTGCTGTGAGAGTCACCCTGTCTCACTCTCACCCTGTAAAGGGCAGTGCAGGAAACAGTGGACTGTGCAGCACAGAGATCCTTGGGCAGGTTGCTTTGAATATGCAGAGACCCATCTCTGGAAACAGAGAGGGAGAAAAGCTTCTTTCATGTTTATTTTTAAGGACCCAATAGTGTGAGAAACTTGCTAAAGCTGAAATTCTTCGGATTCAGATAAGCTTTCCCCATGTATTTCTTATCTCCAGTGGCTGCTGATAATGACTGGCCTTTTCACCTGCAGAACTGCTGGAGAGTACATTACAATGTCAAGTGCTAAAGGAAAGCTGGGCACATATTCATGAATGCAAGTGGCAGCTTATGTCCCAATTTCCAATGAGCGGTTTCATTTGATGTGACAGAAAGCATGCAAATTGGGATATTGGCAGGAGCAGAAAAAGTTTTTTGTGCATACGGTGTTACAAAAGAAAGCATCAGTGTCTACATATATTAAAATTAATCTGTTTTTAAGGTAGCAATGCTGTAAAGAACAGCTCTTCTTGCATTCAGTGTTTTAAAAACAGAATTACGATTACACAACAATTTACAGAGAGGGTTTTCATACTAATGAAGATGTAATTCATGAGGGTGACCGTCCCCAAGTGTTATCAGTGGAAAACCTACCACTCTAAGTCCCAAACCACAAGTTGGATAGAACAGTGTCTGGTCATGAGCCTAATGCTAATTGAATACTGAGCATTCTGGGATTGCTGACCTCAAACCTTAATTGGTGCTTGTGGTAACACAGACTCCTTCCCATGGGAATTTTCTCTTCTTCTTCCTGTGTTTTATAAATAAAAATAAAGTTTGGATGTTATTGAAATGGTTTCTGGAAAGATAGGCAGTTCAAGCCTGGCCAATTGGCCTAGGGGGAGGTTTTGAATTGACCCAATCCGGATGACCTTTGAAAAGTCTATATAAGTTTTAGAATTAAATAATAAAATCAGATTTATGCCACATTCCATCCGGCCTGGTTTTTTCACTCTGCTAGCAGTTCAACAGCGACAGGTGCTTATAAAAAAAAAAAGGAACCCAAAAAATGGAGCTCAGGCAAATTCAGAAGTTTACTTTTGGGGTTTTTTCCCCCCTTTCAAAAAGTTTATATAGATATAAGTGGAAAATGCCACTGTTGACATATTTATAGTTTTCTCTCTGGGTTGTGAGGTCTCTGACTCTGTATTATAACTGCAGAACATTTGTGCAAAATACTGGCAATAAGGAAATAAGAAGGAGCAGAAATACAGGCAGATTTGGTAATCCCCCTTTTTCATTTTCTGCTTTCCTGCTCTATTTGCTTGGCCTCTTCCCTTCTTCCTTGAGGCACATTTTCATCTTCTGTTGCTGCTTGTGCACATCAATTACACAGGTAGCTCTTACACAGTAAACCCAGTAACTTGGAGAGTTACCTGTGCAGTAGATGATTTTTTTTTTCCTTTGGCATTGATGAAAACACGATGGATCATGGCAGTGTGCCTGATCTCTTGTGTTAGGTCAGTGCTTCTGGCACATGTGGTCAGTGTTTCTGTGGTGGTTCTCCTCCTCAGTGCTCACACTGTTACCGGTGCTTTGCTGAGAGTTCATCTCCTTGTCCCATTGTTTGACTGCATTTTAAATTTCCTAAATGGCCACTTTAAGCAAATTCCATTTATGGGTAGAATATCACTGTGATTTCAGATGTGGCTTCTGGAGTAGGACTCATGATGACAATTGTTTCCTCATCTTGGACTGTCTACTCAGTGATTCTCTCCCTCAAAGAAAGCTTGCAATTCCACATTCAGACATACTCCATTATATACATATATATGTTGCTCTATCTAATTCCAGACATCTGACTTCTGCTTATAACTCAGAGAGACACTCTGAGACTGGAACTAAGCTGTGGTCTTACTGGGGAGAAAGAGAAAAAAAAGGTGTTGTTTCAAGGTGATACAGTGGAAAAACTGAGGGTTTGTCAGCGTTTAAAAGTGGTAGGAGCTGGAGACAGAATGGAACTTAACCTTTTGATAGCTTATATTCTGCAGATGGGTATCTTGGAAAAGACTAATCTTGCATTGTAATGCTGGACTATGTTCCAGATGGAGAGAATAAATTGAGTTGGCAGAAAATATGAGCTGCACTTTGTTTCCATAGCTGACTGACTGGCCTGAAATGAAAGGTGGAAGGGCTGGCATGTGGCACCCGAGCCTCCAGCAATTTGGGGACACCCACGTCCCTGCAGTGACTGTTAAAGTCATACGTGCCATGCTGGCAGGGCGTGCTGAACTGCAGAGGAGAGGTTTCCATCTCAGAAAGACAGGCTGTAGTCACGGCACCTGGAAGAGTTCACAAAGAAAAAAATGTTAGAAATGTTTTCTTTTCCCACCGCTTTTTCACTTACACTGCTGTTCCTGAGGGCTTGATCCATGCCCACTGTCTTCCTCTCATTCCTGGCAGCTTGAAGCTCTTCATGTATCTCAAATATTTGGCCAATTTATTGCATCTCAGATTTCCCCTACCCCTTATTTCTTAAATAGTTTGTTCACAATTTTAAGAACCAAATTATTTTACAGCAGACATCTTTTCTTCACTCTGATTCTCACCATATCCCTGGGTAAAAATTTTGCAAGAAGTTTGGAATAGCCTGGCAACCTGTAGCCCATCCTGGCCTGCAGGACTTGCACTCTCTTTCTGTTTTTCTCTTCTGAGCTCATTTGCACCTTCAAATGGTTTCTTGCCGTCAGTTTCCCCATTTTTCTCCTGGTTGCTCTGCCAGCATTCCTGCTGCCACCTATCGTGAGTCTGGAGATGTCATCGCTGTTCCTAAGCCGCGTTTGCACTGAGCACACACATTTAAATATGGATGAGCCTGGAGAGACTCCACTTTGTCTTTTGCCTGGCACCGTTATAAGCTTGTCATAAACACTTCCTAAAGGATTGCCACATTGAAATATTTAAGAAGCTGTTTAATCTAGTCACACTGATTAAAAATATTTAGTTCTTTAATGTACCTCGCTCGGTTGCTTGTATTTGTTATATTTACTGTGTAGCTCACAAATTTGTTGAGAAAAAAGATCAACAAATAATGCTACTAATCTTAGTAACTTGCATACTTCTGTTATGAAAGGCTCATCTTTTGCTACTTTCTGCAAAGGAGAGGTTGGCAGGGAAGAAATACACAAAAGAAATATAAATATAAAATATTTATAAAATATAAAAGAAATATAGTTAAATAATTGCTTAGGCAGGGAAAAAGCTATAATTGAAGAGACTTTCAAATAATTTGATTCCAGGACTTCAAGCCTGAATTATAGTATCAGTGGCAGTTTTACCACTTCTGTCACTAGGACAAACTTTTTCTGCTCTTCAATGTCTGGTAAAATCAACAGTCCTCCGAGAAGCGTCAGATTATTCGTGACTTTGGCTCCGAATGCAGCAAGCTCCTGCTTGATGTGTCATTAGTTCAAAGCCAGTAAGGACGAGCAGGTTTTGCCTGTTCTTTGTCTTTCATTCCCCTGGATAGCTTGCCATATCTAATTAATATTTCGTCACCCATCACTATCTATGTCCTCAATGCTGTCTTCCATACGAAATGTTTTAATCTATTTTGCTCTTTGTACCATGTGTTGTATAACAGGCTCTAACCAGTAGACAATAGAAGCAGCTGCCTCTGGTGTTAAAATGTGTGGCAAACATGTCCTGTTCTGTGCTGTGCTGCTTTGATGCTCAAACCTCATGGTAAGGCCCAAAACTCAGAAGCATGAAATAAAAATTAGTCTAGAGAGCCAAAAAAATCTGTTATTATCTCCAGCAAGTAGCAAAAGTCCAGGTTACCTTGTTCATCATTCTGTGCATCAGATGAATTATGTATGGGTTTGTGGTGGTGAAGAAATAAATAATAGAAAATAATAATCAGGTCAAAGTAATTTCATGATACATATTTGTAAAAAGACGTAGCTTGCAGGTTTGTGGAAGCCTTTATGAGGCTGGAGATGACCATTCTGTCAGTCATGGTTTAACCCCAGCTGGCAGCTCAGCCCCACGCAGCCGCTCACTCAGTGCCTGTCTGCAGGATGGGGCAGAGAACCCACGAGTAAAGTGAGAACACCCCTGGGTTGAGATAAAGACAATTTAATGGATAAAGCAAAAGTACACAGACAAAGCAAAGCAAGGAATTAATTCCCCACTTCCCATGGGCAGCAGGGCTCCACCAGTGCAATGGTGACTTGGGAATTCAAATACCATCGCTCTGAACGTCCCCTCTTCCTTCTTCTTCCCCAGCGTGATACACTGAACATGACACCAGAGGGTCTGGAATGTCACTTGGGGTCAGCTCTCCCAGCTGTGTCCTCTCCCAGCTCCTTGTGCACCTCCAGCCTGGGGGTGGGGTGTGGGGAGGACAGAAAAGGCTTTGCTCTGTGTGAGATCTGCACAGCAATAACTAAACCATCCCTGGGCTACCAACTCTCTTTTCAGCACAAATCCAAATTACAGTCCCATACCAGCTACCAGGAAGGAAATTAACTCTGTCCCAGCCAAAGTTAGCACACCACCGGGGCCTTAAAGAATTTGTCCAGGAGTGTCTCAAGAAGTTCCTTGGGAAATTTTTTGTGGTTTTCCCTGGTTTTTTCAAGGTTTATCTACTTGCTGCATTGGGCCCTTCGCTTTCTGGTATAGTATGATGGTAGAGACACAAAACATTATTGGGAAGAAGCAAAGAGTTAACCTTGACCAAAGTTACTGAAATATGTCTGGACTAATATTTTTTTTCCATTTTGGTTAAATTTGTCAGCTTCCTGTTCATTCAAAATGGCTCCAAAAATCTCCCCGAAAATCTTCCAAATGCCTTGTGACATTAATTTGGGTGCATGAAATGCAAGTTTGCAAAGTCATATGGTTTAGCAAACCACTGCGTAACCACTCCTTAACAAATTTTTAAGGCATCATAAATTGGTCTTCTATTTTTATTTTTTAAAGTTTTATTCTAACATAATGACTCCAGCTATTATAAAAATTAATGCTATTTTCTGAAAAATCTTGACTGACATTACTTTGACCGAATTAATTTCTAATTCTTTAAATCTGCTACAGTGTTTACATGAATATTCTTCATCTACTTCACAGGTTTTAAAAAAACTGAGCTTGTTACCCTGGTATTTATCTCAGCCATTTCATGTAACTGACATTTTTGGAGCCAAATCCTCTATTTCAGTTGAGAATGGGAAGGCAGAATGATTGGAAACAATTTACAGAGTATTTTTGCATTGTTGGGAAGCCTCAATATGCTGTAAAGTGTCTCAGAAGCGCCTGTGCCAGCACAGGCTCCCAGCCTGCCATGGCCCGGGGGTGCTGCACACAGAGCTGTAGTGACCTCCTGGAATAAGAGCGTTTCTCTTGCTGTTTAGGTGGCTGCTTTCTGCTTTCTCTCGTGGCACTTTTCTGTGGAGATACAGAAACTTAACTGGCAGTGAATTGTCCCGTCCCTGTCATTTATGTGTGTTGCCACAAGATGTTTGTGATTTAGCAGGAACCAGCTATTCCTGGATCCAGATATTCCACAGCAAGCTCAGCGCTTCTTTCTTTACCCCGTCTGGTGAGTCCAAGGGCAGAGGATAACCCAGACTGCCATTTAGGCTGCTGTTACCTCCAGGCAGCTCTTTGCTTAGGAGGGCACAGCACAGGTGAGTGCCAGTGCACCTGGAGCTGCTTTTCCTGAGACTTCCCTCCGTGCCTCCAACTCCCTGACCTGAGTCCCAGGGAGATGCCAGCGTGCACAGGCCCCTGAGCTGCTCAGCTGCTCCTGCCTGCCAGCCCTGGGTGCAGCTGCAGGAGTGCTCTAGCCCCACTGCAGCAGCCCTTGGCGCTGGGCTGAACCCGTGCGGTGCTGTCTGTGGTGTGGGCATGACCTCACCAGCCCTGGGTGCAATTCAGCTGCCATTAACAGCTCCCTGCTCCCTCATTTGGCTGGAAGGAATTTCTTGTATTTTAGTTTTCCTTGGAATAAAACTCTTTCAGAATTGAAATCTTGGAATGTGCTGGTTTGCAATCAATACAAGTGTGCTTATCTCTAGCCTTGGGCTGGAGAGGCACTCAGCTTGCAGCAGTACCTATCTGTATGTATCTGCTGACTCAAGTACTTTCCAACAAAACAGCCAGAGCAGTTTGACCTCCAAGTAATGCTGCACTTCCATGTGTCCTATGAACTGGGCATCTTCATTTTGTTGCTCAGAGATGTGGATTCTGGAGTGTGCAAAAGCGGGGAGATAAGAATGTCACCCTGCTGGTGTGGCCATGGACATTTTTCCCTGTCTCTTCAGCCCCATCTCAGCCTGATTTACATCTTCTGTGTAACTGATAAACAGAACTGGACACTGGTGAAAGTAGCTGGGTTGTTAAAGCAGGAATGCCTTTCCCTTCCTACTGGAAGTGTATGAACTACATCCCTTGCTTGCCTGAAGAGCTTTCATTTGGGCAAAGCCACAGTGGAAATAAATCCCAGTCTGAGCTTTGGTCTAAAGGGGGCTGAAATGCCAAATCTCTGGTGAAAGTTGGCCAAGGGGCCAACTGCTCTCATCACCCCAGGCTGCTTTTAGTAGAGGAACAGAAGCCAAGAAACATCAGGAATTTGTTTTGTTTGTTTTTTGAGGTTTCCTGTGGTTCTTTGGGCTGGATTCTATTTGAAGATATGTATTTTTTAGGACTCCATGTAGCAAACAGTGACCTATATTATTATTAAATTACAAAAGCTATCTATTGACAGTGGGACTCTAAAGTGAGGCCTACCGTATTTCCTGATAGTCTGAGGGTAGGATAAGCATCAATGACATGTTAAAGCATCTTTTGTTTTAAAAAGCTTGGATGTCCATAGGATTGAAGAGGGATTTAAACCTATAATGAAAACAGAAGGGAGTGGCAGAACCATTTAAGTGAACTGGATCATAACAAAAAGGGGAATTGAGCCAAGTGAGGATGTCAGACCACTGAACGAGATGAAATAGTGGCATTAAATCCTTCTAGTTCTTATACTGAAAATAGAACTGACCTCTTGGTTCTGTATGTCAGAGGCTGTGGTCCTGCTAGTGCTGCTGTATTAATTTTCTGGAATTAATAAGGGTCTTTTTCCGAGCACAGAGAGTCTTTCTTTTGAAGCCCTTCCTTGCTTGGGGGAGAAGGGTATTTATTTATGCTTATGAAGCCAGATTTTGCCATGCACTCTACATGAGAAATCCCACTGAAATCAATTAAAGAATATATGTCATAAGTGACCATTCAGTATGAGGAAGGGCGACAAGATCTGGTCTTTAGATAAACCACAGGAGAAGAAAAGTCTATGTTCATACTTTATTTTTATAAATCCTTAAGAAAATACAAGACAGATTGGTACAAACATGTTGCAGAAATGGAGGTGAGCAGAATTTCTTCCAAATAGGCTGATAGATGGGTTGTATCCTACAAGATTAAGCTGGTGATGAATACATAAATAAACTAATTAGCAGCATTTTCTGTGGGAGACTAATATCCTGCTGTATTAGCCCAAAGTACTGGGAACCAAAGAAAAAAGAGACAGATGAAAAGATGGCAAATAAAGGCCTTTAAAGAAAATAAGACAAAAGGAAAAAGAAAATGAAAAATTCTGCCTCTGAACAGATTCCAAATGGAAGATTGACATAGAGGATGATGGTATTGTCTCCTACCTTCTGTTAGGGCTGTCTTATGTCTTGAACTGAGGAAATCTAAATTTTCTAGACTGGTGTAAAAGGAAAAGCATCTTGAATTCCTTGGCCTGATGCCCTATTGAAGCATCAATTCATATGCCATTTCAGAGTGGGCCTGGCTAACAAGTGCTTCTGTTGGAATCCTGAAAAGCTTCCAAGGATACCCAGACACGGACGCCTGGCAAACAGGAACTGTCTGTTGAAAGCCACAGCCAGTGTCCATCCAAAGAGCTGGACCAACTGAAAATCCTACCTGCTCTGCCTCTAGGTGTGAGGAGATCCGCAGGGTGCCGTGCAAGGACGCAGCACTGAGACAGAATTCATGCAGTGTTCATTACTTCATTATGATTAGTGAGAGCAAAACTGAGGAGGGGATGTGTCACTTCTCAGTGAATAGCTGAAGCCAGAAAGGTATAACTAATCTATTCCTGATTAATATTTCTCAAAAATTACTTCTGTGATTATTGTACATCTGGACAACTTTTAAACAAAAGTACATATTTGTAATTAAAATTATATTTAAAAGAATGGTTGTTCTTTTAAGGATATTTGAATAAAACTAGAGAATGTGCATGCCACACTAAGAAGAGAAAAAAGGAGAAAAAGAAAAGGATGAAGAATAAAAGAAAGAAGAAGAAGAGGAAGAAGAAAGAGAAAAAAAGAGAAGTTTAGTCAGGGTTCTGAAGACAAATGCGAAGGAAATTGTGTGACCTCCAGGACGTGTGCAGCCCTCATCCAATGAGCAATCACAGCTGTGGCAGACGATGGTGGGCACTGACCACTCCTAATGTAGGACAAACACCTAAAACCTCAAGAAATCCCAGGCAGCCTCAGCATCTGTGTTTTTTAGGGTGAGACAGCAGAGGGGAGTGACATCCCAGTGTGAGGTTGCCTGTTAAGGCTGTGCGAGGAGGAGGCTGTGGAAATGTTGATGAATTGCTTTGCTGTGCTGGGTTTCTGCCTCCTGGCAGGGATTCCCGCACTTGGACCACAGTTTATACACATGGTTTATACAGAAGGGCACTGAGAGGTGAAGACACCCATTTGTTCAAACTATAGGTGGCTAAACGTAATGAGCTCCTAGTCGTGCTCAGTTGGAATGACAATGCCTTTCATGTTCAAGGGTTTTTCTTCCAAGAATTTTGAACTTTTTCAAATTAATCAAGGGCAACTTTAAATCTATGCAGTTTTCTGTGGTGCTACTTATGCAGCCTTCTGTGTCTCCCACGCTGAAGCCACCCCTTGTTGCTCACTGATGATTCCCTCAGGTTTTACTGATCAGGCCGTGGCAGAGAACAATTCTCTGGCTACTTTCCTGTTTGTGCCACTTGCAAACTTCAGGCTGCTCTTGGCCCCTGTAGCCATACTGGAAGATGACCAGGACAAGGAAGGTGGTTCTGAATGGAGAAGTGAGTTCTCCCCTTTGCTTGGGGAGTTCTGGGGAGGAGAGGGAGGAGGAGGGGTAAATTTCCAATTTACTAGACTGACAGATGTAGCCATTTGTTGTAGCATGTCAGCTTTTCTGAGATGTCTTTCTACAAATTCATAAAAACCAGACTGCAGCAATTTTGTGCATGATTGATGATGGTGCATACTTCATCCAGTTTTAAACTCTACAACCTCATGTGCTGAGTTTTTCCATATCACTTTTGTAGGACAGATAAACATTATCTTGAAGTCTACTTTGTGTGTTTTACTGGCATTATTAATATGTTTTGTGTCCGGTTCAGTCCCATTATAGTCATATCTTCAAGCACATTCACTGCTGAATATCTCATCAGGGAGAGATGTATATTTATAATCCCCGTTAAGAGCTTGCCAGTCATACAGTCTCATGCTTTTCCTCCTTCAGAACAATTTAAATTTTCAGTTTATCAATAGCTGTGGCAGTAGAAGCAGTGGGTGCTCTATTCTGAACTTTTTGCCTTTACATTATTGCTCCTTAATATGTTATGTGGTAGTTCCACCTTTCTATCTCCTCCTTTCCTTTGCTTACAGCATCACTGTAAATTTATGTTCTACAACCTCCTGTATAACCTCTATTACCTTTTGTACAAGTCTGGGAAAAACATGAGCAATATTTTTTGAAGCCTCCTCTTCAGGAGGACTTGCAGGTAAACTCATTATTCATACAGAAGACAAAAAGACATTTTAAAACTAAGTAGCTGGGTGAAAATAATGGATCCTTTATTATTTCATTAGGTATTTTGCAATAGTCATATTGCTTTATCATCCTACTCCTTTATCACTTCTATTAATAATCATGTTTATTTTCTGCCAAATTGTTCCTGGAACTTACATCCCTGAAGCCATAAATTGTGCTGAAATATGTCGGGATTGTGTATTTGTTTATGCAATTTCACTAAAGCCAAATTGGATAACAATGACTGAAAGTGATGCTCAGGCTTTAATTCCATTGAATACTTTATCAAAACCATAAAATAATAGATAGTGATTAAATGGTGCAAGCAACTGATTAATGCCTTGTGAAGCTGCACATGTAGTCTGCTCTCTTGCTGCTGTTTTCAAACAAAGGGCTGTGACAGTCACTCTCTGCTTCATTGACTTGTGTGAAAAAACCAAAACTTGTACAGCCAGGCCACTTGCATGGTCATTTCACTGCCGACATCTCGACACGAACCCCTTCGGGGTCTAACAGAGATTGGTTCAGCAGCACAGTAATGACCTCATTTAGTGCCGGGGAAATCATAAAGCATAAAGCATCAGATTTTGCTCATTGTGTTAGAAAAACACTATTAATAACACTTTATTCCTGTTTACAGGAATTCTTAAGAGCAAGCTGAGATGTTAAATGGTGGGTGGGTCAGCCATCCTCTTTTTAGTCTTTTTGGATGAAGAGCCAGGGACTCCCAAATTCCACTCTCCTGTTACTGCCGACGTGTGCACATGGGGCCAGCGAGGCAGTGCACAGGGCCTCCCCTCACAGGCCTGTTCATACACAGCTCGAGCATTCCTGTCTGCCCAAGTCACTGTTTACCCTCAGCCTTACCTCATTCCGTGGAACTGCTGAAGACACCTACGGCTGAACAGCGCTGTCTTGTATCCACGCACAGCTCAGCAGCAAAGGTGACTCAGCCGCATTTTTGTAGGTGAAGCTCTCCTCCAGTTCCATAATTGGTTTAATACCCTCTGCAGCACTATGACAGGTGAGATGAGTGTCGTGCCAGGGATCTTAGCTGCAAGTTCGAGGGGCAGCTGTGTACTCGCAGCCCCTCAGGAGGTGTTGGAGCTGGTGTTGCTGCCTATGGCTGTAGTTAACATGTGATCCCAGCTGGCACCAGGGAAATGGTGATCAGGACCAGTTTCTTCAGCTCTTCAGGAAAACAGCATATTATTTTATGCACAGTGACTCTTCTCTCAATGTTTCTAGGTTGATTCCCACTTAAAAGGCACTAGAATATGTTGCTGCTTCTGTGGAAGATACTCTCTGGAGATTAACATTGTCATGGGATTTTACTAACGAAACAAAGGCATTTCCAGCTCTCCTCTGCAGCATAACACTAGGAAATGTCAGAACCCTGGCTACTGGCATACTGACCTTTACCTGGCTTCCTGACACCCAACCAGGCTTTGTGTTTAAAGCACAGATATGCATGTGATACTCAGAGGTTCGAAGTTGGATGCTCAAATACCCAGGAGCGAGTCACATCATCAAAGTTCTTTTTATGACAGAATGCAAATGCGGTTTGGTGTGTAAGGAGGACAGGAGCAGACTCTTCTCACTGATCCCCAGTCACAGGAAAAGAGTCAATGAAAACAAATTGAAATGCAGGAAATTCCATATGAATATCAGAACCTTTTACACTATGAGTTGGTTTAACACTGGAACGGGCTACCCAGGGAGGCTGTGGTGTCTCCGTCCTTTGAGATTCTCAGAACCTGACAAGACACAGCCCAGGGCAACCTGTCCTAGCTGACTCTGCCCTCAACAAGGGGTAGGAGTAGATACTTCCAGAGGTTCCTTCCCACCTTAACTATTGTGTGATTCCTCAGAGAACAAATGTTTGGTGCAGATTATGTAATGGTGAGGAAATATTAAATATAGGTATGGGAATACAGGACAGAAGATAGACTCTGCAAAGGTATAACAAAGAGAATTTATACACTTATTATCACAGCTGGTGTGTATTTGCTCCTGGAGAGAATGTAGAGCTTACTGTCACCTCTGAGAGGAAGGCCAGGATGTGAGCTAATACTTAAGTCAGTGCTTAATTAACCAAGGAAAAATATCAATAGAGGTGCATGTGAATGTCACAGATAATATGGAAATACAGTTTCTAATTTAATGCAGTAAAGTCTCTAGGCATGCCCACCCCATATAAATGAGATCTAGGCCAATATTAAATAGAAAGGATGATAAAGCAGGGAAGGAAAATCTAATCTGGAACAGCTTGCTGCAGTATTATCAGCGATGTACTGATAGGGATCATCTGGTTTCTGAACAACTGCACTTTCAGTTTCATAAATATTGTTTTTAAGGGGTTAATTTGTCATTCAGACTTCTGTTTATAAGCCACTGTTCCACTTTGGTTCAAATAAATATGTGAATGTACCATCGTTTCTAACCTGAAACCACCAGGTTGGTAATACAAGGGGGCTTGCAGAGGAGGAGCATCTCGCAGAGCTGCAGCAAGGCTGGTTTGCCACACCCAGCGGGGAGGGTGCCCACACCCTGCCTGGGTCTGCAGTGTCCAAAGCAAAACAATTCCTCCCCTTTCCACTGCACATCCTCTGCCCTCCATTCCCAAGAGTGGTGCTGGCACATGGGTCTGGTGATGCACATTCCCTTTGTTACGTGCACATCTGGAAGTGATGCACCTGGAAGCAGAGAAAGGTGTTTGCTCTGCTCTGATATTGGGAAATGCAGTGGGGCAGGGAGCTGACGTGGTCTTTGGCAAGAGAACCTGTTGAATCATTCAAACCCAGCTAAACCCTGATGTGTGCAACGAAAGCTCTGTGGTCTTGGATTGAAATAACTCCAGTAAATTGGGCACTGCTGTTTCTGTAACAGGCCCTTATTTGGAGGTCAGATATGCTTCAGTGGCATGGATTGACACTGAATTTCTGAGATGTCAACACTGCAATCTGAAAGGAAATGGCTCTAAAGTAATACCCACAATGTTATGTTTCCCTTTTCTATTGCTGTCTAAGTAATCCATCCTGCTTTAGTTGTGTCCTTATTTTCCTGCTCTTGAGCTCTAAGCTCTGCATAGCAGCCACAATGCTTTCTGCACAGCATATCAAATGGGTCGTGTAGTCCATTGCAGCAGCATCTGTTTCAGCTCTTGATCTAAGCCTCCTTATTCACCCAACTTCATCCTTCACTGTGACTTCTGGGGACTTTTTTGACAACAAAATAGTAAATCTTCTTTGATTTGATAAATCTCTCTGTAAGCATGTGTTCTGTTCACGAATGCTACCGGGTAGCTCTGGAAACTGCACACCCTTTCTTTATAAATCAGAGATAGTGTGGGCAGTGATGATGGATATTCTTCACAACCTCATGCACAGTGGTCCAGTCTTCCAAAAATAATGTTAATGCCAGGTGGGAACCAAACAGTTTCTATAGTTTGGGTGCTTTTCTTGTATCAGCAGGAATATCCAATCCTGCCATGCAAGGCCTTGTTATTATCTAACACTATGTAAATTAACAGTTCTACTTCAAATTAAACCCACTAATGGTAGTACTTATATTAGTCTAGGCAAATGTATCAAGCAGGAATTCCCAGAAGTACTGTTTCTCTGAAGTCTGTGGATTGCAGGGGTGATACTCTTTCCCCAAACATCTGCTGCTGACCATGGATGGAAGGAGGATATTGTGATGTGCAGACTCCTGCTTGGCCCAGTGCAGGAGTCATGTCCTCAAATCAGCTGCCTGCTTCAAGTGTTCTGAATTTATTTGAGCCAGTAATTAAATTTGTAAATGCTCCATGTTCCATGACTGTAACACACAGTTCTCTGGTTGTGTTAATGATGACTATGTTCAGTTAGGTCAAAACAGTAAAAGGAGCAGCAAAAGGAATGCCCATGGAGAGTGGAGGACGTGTGGAAAAAATCAATATTTTACAGCAAGAAAGGACCGATATTATTGGGCAAAAAAGTGATTTTTCAGACCTGCTAATAAGAAATACAATATGTGAAAAAATGAGGAAATACAGAGATGACTGAATCCATACAGTTAGGAGAATGAGTAAACATCACTGAGTGCCTCTGTCTGTCATACCATGTAATTGATTTTTAACTAATTCTACACCCAGAGAAACTAATCCTTGTGTGAAAAAAAAATCACTGCATCTAAACTAGTTCATATTTGAACAAATAGGTCACCAAATACTGTCCCAGGGAAGCATACACAGTAATATGGGTGCAGATGTGTTGGTCTGCACCGAGTTCTGAGCCCGGGTCTGACTGTGCGCTGCCTGCCCTGGAATCACTGCAGCGTCGTGGTCAGCACAGTCAGGACAAAACCACACACACTGAGGAGCACGAGCAGCACGTTCAGGGTGCCCACACCTGGATGTTGCTCTTTGTGCTCCTGTTCTTCCAGACTCCTTTTCTCTGGCTGCCCTTGTCTGCAGATGAGATGAGTTCCTCCTGGCCACCACAGGCTCTGTGCCCGCTCCTGGGTCCTGTTTGCCTTCGCTCTCCGGGCGGAGCAGGGCGAGCAGGCCTTTGGCTCAGTGTGTTCTCTGAACACCCACTCCTCTGCTCTTAAGCAACAACACCAACCTGTCGAATCAGGTGCCCTGCTGTGTGTTCGCTTTTTGTGCTTCACGCCAGCCCCCAGCCAGGAATATCGCATCACCGCACAGTAACGTTTCCATTAATGTAAGTGCGATTTCCTGGTGCTCCAGATCCCTTTATCTTGTGCTCATACGCACAACTGCCTGTATCTGTGCAGTGCAGAAGGATGCATCCAGAATTCATTTTCTTTCTCACATAACATGAAAGGTATTGCTGAAAGAGTAACTAGTGAAGTGATGAGAATCCTCGAGGCTTTGAAGTCTAAGCTTTGCTGGTGTGATTAGTTTAAATAGCTCATTTGCCATATAGGGAAGTGGTATTGATGGGTTTGGGTTTCTTCACCCCCCTCTTCTGTTTTGAAATTTGGTATCACCCAACAAGGGCTATTTGGAGCACGCTCAAAGCTGCTGTTGTGTTTCCCAACAAGAGCCCTCCAATATATGTGCAAAGAGGAAATTATCTGGCATTTCTGAACTGTTCTTTTGGTTGCCCATGTGCTACTTTGCAGTGAAAGTGTTTGAGAAGGCGGTGGTGGGTGTATAATACAAGCTCCCCAGAAGCATGGGGCACTTCTCAAAATACTTGTTTCTGACTCACAGAGTTAGATAGGAGCAGATCCGGGTTCTCTGTGCACCCACCTGGACCTTTTCTGCAACAGTTATTCAGCTTCTCAGATAATCTCCCACAACGAGAATTTGTCTTGGTGTTTGTTGCCTCAGTCTCATCTCCCCCTCATTAAAATCAGCTCTCAGCCAGCATAACCAAGACACATCTGCCATTCATGCAGTCCAAACTTCCCCGTGGCTTGATATTCAGGGGGATTCTATGATGAAAAAACTCACTTATACTGAAGAACACTTGATTTACCAACACACAAAAAATCAGTCTTAGAACTCTTCATAAGAAACCCCTTAAGTCTCTCAAACCCTCTTGTTACTCAACTCCTCTGTTTCTGCCCTCAGCCCTGGCTGGAGTGTTACTTCTGCGTGTTGGACTTTTCCCATGGAAAGCCACCTGCAGGCTGACAGTCCAACATCCACAGGGATCGGGTCCAGAAAGACTTGCAGAGCATCACTGCTGAATCCTCCTGACTCTGCATGCAGAGAGCACCGTCTGCTCTAGCTGAGCAGGGCTTCCTTGCCATCACGGGATACTTTAAGTCAGGCAGGGCACGCATTCTCCCTCTTCTTACAGCCCAACAACGGCAAAAGCAGCTGCCTGAATGAGAGTCTGAGGAGTAACAGCTGGGCTGTGGTTTCTGCTAATAAAGAACACAGACTGTGCACACATCCATTTAGAAAACCCATGACAAAGGAGTGTTAAAATGACAAAGTTAAGGTCACAAAAGTTGAGCTTCCCTATGTGTCCTGTGCAGCATTAATTCAGCTATTTTACACACTTGAATGTTGTGAATCTGAAATTATGAGTTTCCACACTATATTTTTTTCCTTGGGACCTTTGCTTCATTTAAGAGCTGGCATAATGAAATGTGCTCCAGAAAGAAATCAATAGTCCATAGGGGATGAGTGCCAAAGCCTTTCCAGTTGAGAAAGTGGAAGGCACACGTCCAGTGATGCAGAAGGTAAAATGATGGGTTTGAAATGGCTTTTTCTTGTGGCAAGTGAACAGCAGAGAAATGGGGTTTATCTCTATATGCACCAGAGATCTCTTGATTCTCAGCATCCTACTCCCATCAAATGAAACTTTTCAAGGCTGTTTTCTGCTTGTGGGTTTTTCTGGTTTTGTGCTGCACAGCTAAGATCCCAGGGCTGTAAACTGTGTAATTGTTGAGCAATCACAGTTCCAGCTGAGGCCACTGCGATCTTAATCTTGAATATATGAAGTACTGTATAATAGTCTGAAAACTCAGGTTTTAAACAGCTTGTGTTAGGTACCAAGTTTAGCTGATACTTCTTACTCAGTTCGTGTTCCATAAAAACAGCAAAAACGGTAACCTTAACACCCCAGAAAGTTTATAAAAATGAATGCATTGATGTCTGAAGCATTCACACTGTTCCGATAAGCACCACAGAAAAGCCTATGAAGAAATGAATAATTCTGTTTTCAAAGCAGAATCTGAATAGCGTGCAATAAATAATGCCTGGTGAGAGTGAATAATGAGGGGAAAATAAACTATTGAAAGCTACACATTAGTTGAACGTTGTTCATTCTGCCCACTGAATGAGGCAAGGGCCATATGGAAACCAGCACATGTGACAGTGTCATTTACAGTGCTATCGTGGTGCCTGTGCACCGAGCACATGAATTACAGTTTCACAGGCAACCACACCATTTTGTGTGCTTGATTAGCAGCCTTTATAATGTAAGCATCGCACAGTTTTTGTGTGCAGTAAATAAGTTACATGGTTTTTAACTCATTTGAAGTCCCTATTTCAAGATCTGAAGACTCTGAAGCCTTTTCAGTTAAATGGTTCTAGGGTTATTCTGTTCTTTTATGCGGGGGAACAATTCATTCTCCCTGCTTTAGTTCTCTGAAATATGCGAACTATTTTGTCTGGAACTAAAAAAGAAAATAAAGAATGAGCCTGGTGCAGGTATTTCACATGATGAATTTTATTTATATTGTGAGAACAGAATTCCATCATGGAAATTGGTGGGCAGGGTTGGTGACTTCAGTGTTTCCTGTTGCACCACTGTTATTCAGGAACGCGGTCGTGGTTCATGCACCTTGCAACAGCAGCGACTGGAGATGCCAGACTGGTCAGCGTCACCAGGCTTGTTTATATGTATGTCCCATGCTGCTGTTACTCACAGAAGGAAAAATGTGTCACTATCCCCCTCCAAGGCTAGAGGGGCGGTCTGGTTGGCCTCCAGGTGCTGAGGAAGAATTCCCTGGTTTCATAGGTGGGTTTGGTAAAGAAATACTGGATAATACCAACAGGATTTCACGGAGACTCTACCTGTGAGACAGCAACCCTGGGTATGAGATCTGAGCGGGATGGGAGTGAATCATGAGAGTGTTCAGGTTGCTCACAGCCGTTGTGAGGATGGATTTATATCAAGTTCACTGCTGCCTGGATAAATATTAGTGCTGAGGACACAGAAAGGTGCCAGAAGATGATGGTCAGTCCGATTTCCCACTTGACAGGAGACAGAGAATTTGGCATTTGACAAAAGCCATGAACAGCCTCAGGGTCATTAAGCAGTAAGTTCCTATTGCCCACAGCAATAGCTAAAGAAAGGTTACCATTCCCCTTAAATTTTGCTTTTCAGCCTTTTTTAGGGGTGATCATTACTTTTTATCCACTGACAAATTCCCATTCTGCTGTGCAGGAATCAGACACTGGCTTATTTCAAGCTAAATTCTGAAGTATTGGCATCTTTTACATCTGAATCCTTATGCACTTGGTTAAAAAAAAGCAGCCCAAACCACCATGTTGTACTATGTAAATTGTTTACTCTTCCATTTAACCACAGGAACACTGTCCTGCCTTCCTTTGGAGACGCATGAATTTCAGCTTCCTTCAGAGATGCATGAATTCCCAGAGATGTCTAAAGCAAATTAGGGGGCTTTAACTTAACATGGAACAATGGCAATTAAAAAATTTTATAAGGGTGCCAACCATGCTGGTTTAATTTTTGATAAGGGATGATACCACATTTCTGCATTTTTAATAAGGAGACTGACAAAAGACTCACTTAAGATACCTAGAAAGAGAAACTTCTACAGCACGACTGCAACTAATTCAAATGTTAATGGTAGAGATACCAGGACAGTCTCTTTGAAAAAATATCATTAAATACTCACTAGTGTTGCTGCATAAAAGTCAAAAGATTACTTTCGATTTGCAGACTCTTTATATAATGTTTTCGGGTTCTTAAGATTGATTTGAAAATAATTTTCATATTTTGAAATACTGATGTAATAAAATCCATGAAAATACCACCCCTCACTACAGGTAAAACCAGAAAGAACTTTACTGAATTCCTGTTTGTTCAGGGAATTAGTCTTTGAATTTATATTACCAGGGTTTTTTATATGTTTCAGAAAGATAAGTAACCTTAGATTACTTAACTCTTAAGAATATAATGTACAAGAGAAAATTGCTGCCATTGGTTCAAATTTCATTTTCAAGTGTAGGATATGCGTTTGGATCAGTAGATCATAACACAGGCATATAAGGCACAGTAATCGATTTTTTTAAATTTGGACTGCCTAGTTGTACAGATTATCCTTGTTTATCCATAAAACATTTATATTGTGAGGACTACTGCAAGAAATACGATGGACACTTTCTCACAAGGCTGGGTTTGTGCACTTTGGCTATTGTGAGGGGAGTGGAATCGTGAAATGAGATCTGTCATCATCCATGCATCAGGTCTGCTGGATGGGCTGAATGGCAAGAAGATCAGTTCAATTGATGGGGAACAGGGCTTCTCACAAGGTTTTGTGCATGCACAGCCCCACTGCTTGCACACTCCGTCATTGCCAGGCACTGCCATGGCCCACGAGCCAACTCTGTCTCCTCGGCAGTGGATCACAGAGCCACCCAACCATCTCATCCTGCACATGTGGCGCAGATGGGGACAGGGCAGGGCTGCCTGTGGATCCCACACGCACCTCGCCGTGGGGAGTGTGCAACAGGAGATTCCTGCACTGCCCTCAGCTTGTTGGGTAGGAGCTTCAAGGTTGTTGATTGTCTTTTGTGGGCGTGTTCAGCTCTGCCTCATTTTTCTTCCCTCCCTCCTGCATAAATTTTCCTGGCCTGGCAAATTTTTGAGAGGCCAATAATGCTGTCAGACCCTAGATGAACATGAATAATAGCCTGTTTGCACAGCTGATAACTGAGCTGTAAAAACGAATCTGCTCCCAGATGAAACTTGACATGCAAAATTTAAGCTTGGGGAACAATTCTTTGTAAGTATTCTGAAAAAAAAAAATTACTTGGACTGCTTAATTTTTATTCATCCCTAAATTAAAAAATCCTACAGGAGGGTCAGCAGAGAAGGCTTCTGTGTTTTGACAGAGAACTTGGAATTAGCTTTAAACATAAAATACAGCAAATGTTTAATCTGTAATAAAGTTGAATCTGCTCATTTTGAAGAAGAACAATGGCTGAGGGTCGAAGCCTTGGGTTCTGCATTTGCCAGATGGGACCATTTCCAAAAGGGAATTTGGATGGTAATCAGTGTCCGCTGGGATCCATGCCCACCACTCCAAGCCCGCGTGCCACAAAGGAGAGATTAGGGGCAGAATGAGAATGTGCAAGGCTGGCACGAATCAAAGGGACTCCCTGTAAAACCTATTACATCTGTGCTCTAAAAAATGCATAGAGAAACTGACAGTCAGGAAAATGCAGTTTTGATTGTGCTTTGATGGCTGGGAAGCTAAAATTTGTGTGGGTGGGTGGCTAAGCGTAACTCCATGTCCATGCCAGCTTTATTTGACTGGGAGAGCCGGAGTCAGGCCAGTTTTCATTGTCCTTTCAAGACTTTCAGAGCAGCAGGATAAATAAAGGAATGGAATGGGGAAATGAATTTATAGACTTTGGGTGTCAAATGATTAACAAAAGGCCCAAACCTTGGTGTTCTGTTCCATTGATCTTGTTTTGGCAAGGCAAAGATAAGACTGTGAACCTGTACAAAGGGAGGTGGCCTTTACTTCCCTCTGTGCCTTTGTGGTGGCTGGGTAATTTGCTGAATTGAAGTTTCACTTTTGGACTGAAAGCAGGTGTTAGTCTACACTGAATTATGAGATACAAAACACTCTGCCATGTTTTGGGGGCACTGTTTGGTTAGTATTAAATCAAAATAGATCCCAAACATTTGGGTGGGAATACCTGAATTTCTCCAATGCCTGCTTTGTAATGGTAGGAAAAACAATCCGCTTCCCAAATCAAGTTTCAGGTGAACTACACAAACTTGTGGTCTTTGGGACCTCATGTTAGTCCTTGATGCCTGTGCCCTTAGCAGGTGAGTGTGCCCATGGTTTGGGTCCTAGCCCTCTAAACTGGGTTCCTGAACCTGATCTGGTCACAGAATTTATCATTTTCCAGGGGAATGGAATTTCCAGCTGTGCAGGGCTGAGACCTTGGCTTCAGAGCTCTCCTCCAGTGCTTTGTGTTGGCCTGGTGTTGTCCTCCTGGGCATTGTGGGGTTCTGTGCAAGTACCAAGACCAAGCTTTCATGACCAGCAGGCAACAAGTATCCAGAAATCCTACAACTGTCACAGGTTGTATTGCAGCAGAGAAGTTATTTTTAAAGAATAGCAGTTCTGAGATTAGTTTGGACATGTTTAAGCTTTCTAAAGCAGGGATTAAAGGTAGACAAGGTCTCTCCAAGACAATAGATTAGCTCGGTTGGTCAGAGCAAGGTGCTGAGAATGCCAAGGTTGTGGGGTCAATCCCTGTATGGGCCATTCAATGATCCTTGTGGGTCCCTTCCAGTTCAGGATATTCTGTGATAAGAGCAGGGGCCTCACAAGGAAAAATTACAGTGCTTTGAAGTGCTGTGGAAGTGCTTGTGAAAGTTCAGACTGTTCGAGTCGGACAGGAGCTGAGCAGACATACAAATGCATCACCATGGGGCTGCACCACAGCCACAGGAGCAGGCAGGGCTGGAGCACAAGAAGGCAGCAAATCCAGGAGCAGCTGAACTGGCAGGTTAGTTTAGACTACAATCTTGTATATGCTTGTAGCCTTTCTATCCTGATCCGTCTGGTTAGAACTTAGCATCCGTGGACCTGAGAGAAACCTTTGCCTTTGGTGAAAGAAATGGGGATGGGGCAATATTTTGAAGGGTGTACTAGAAAGGGTAAGAGGAGAGCTGTTTTACGCTTCTAGAAATTCTACCTCTAGGACATGTTATTCTGAAGTGCATCTATCACTAGATGCTTTATGTGATATGACAAAATGCCACAGGGATTGATCCGTCAACTGCTGTTGTTTCAACATGGCGTAACAGGCAGGAAATCTGAAAGGACGTGTTTGCTGAAACTTTGCTGAAAAGAGCTGTGGCTCTGGGAGTGCCAGAGTTATGTCTGTAACTCACACACGCATGGATTCTACACATGGCCTGAGCTCTGTCCTAACATTTGTGAGAAAAGGCTTCTCAGCTTCAATGAAACAAGTTTTTCACAACTCAGTTACACTGATGGCGCTCCTCAGACATATGGGAATAAAGCTGAATTGGATGACTCCAGTGTCTCTGGTGAAGCTATACATAGAGACTCCCAGAAGAATATTAGCATTGACTAAGCAAAACACCATGGAAAATGAGGAGACATTTGAAACCGGGCCCACATTTGCAAGATGATAATTGGATTATTTTTCTATCCTGAAAAAAGATCTTCTGGTGTTTCCCTTTTCTTACCCTACTCCCTTCCTCTTTTTAGGGGGATTTTAAAAACTAATTTGATTTTTATCCACTGTGAAAAACAAATAATTTCCCTCTAACCAAGCTATCTTTTGATTATGCTCGAATCTCCATTCATTCTCTCATCATTCAAGAATTGAAAGTGATGAGATGGCAATATCTAATGGGATAGCTTAAAAAGATTATTAAATACAAGCTAGTAAATCTAAAGAGAAAGCAAGAAAAAAAAATTCAGAATCCGACCTTTAAAAATTTGCTTTTAATGAGTTTTCACTTTAAAAAGAAAAACAAGAATTGGGTTCACATTCCTTCATAAAGAAAGACATCTTTGTCAAGCAGCTATAAGAATTCACAAATTGTATGACAGACTGTGCCCGCTGCTTTAGCACGAAAGCAATAGATCCAGCACGAGCTTGAAAGCAAGATGGGTTTAAAGTGTTCTGCTGTCATACAAAATCCATACCAAAATAATGAGAAACATTCCACACAGACATCATCCTAAATTCCCATTTGGGCATTATTTGCTCATTGATGTTGTAATTAATGCTAAAATAATTTGTCTGTGAGCCTTCAAGATGCTTAGAGCTTTCCAGAGGGCTGCTGGGAGCTGAGGGAATTTGGCACCTCGCAGAACCAGGCCTTGTCTCCTCTTCTGCCATCCACACACAAAACACCACTTTGCAGCATTGGAGCCTGAACAAATAAGGTGTGGGAGAAAAATGGAGCAAGCATCTCGCTAGCAGGATTTTTTAACAGGAAAAAAATCGAATCCAGTCTTGATACTGCTCCTAGTTTTCCCTGTTTGTGCCTAAGCCCTTTGGGAGCCACAGAGCAAACAGCAGCCTGTGGTAGTAATCTGCTGATTTACAGCACTGGTACATGGCCACTGTAGAGCTACATGAGACACTGTCAACTCCAGTTTTGCTCCAATTCATTATTCTTTTGTTAGTAGTAATAGGATGAATTGTTTGAAGTGAGACATCTTGAAAAAAATCCCATTGTACTTGTTACGAACTGTGGCCTCAAGTCTGCAGTTTTGTTAGCTTTCACAATGATTAGCCACTGTACAACAGCAAAGAGCAGAGCAGTCTACAGCAGTGCTCCTCTGGAATCCAAAGGACCTTGCCAGACACCTAATCCTCACTTTTTTTCTCCTTAGTACCTTCATTCTTATGGTCTTTAAAACTAATGGAAAAGGTCTCTATTGAGGTGGTTTGGTTGCACTCAGAGATCCATTGTCTAGGGATACTGCTATGGCAGGGTGTCCAACCTTGGGATGGAAAAGGAGAGCACTTCAGTGTTAACTCCTCTCTAGCCAAATAAAAACTTTACAAATGGACTTCAACGCATCTCCTACCTTCCCCCTACTGCCTTGAAAGTATTGCTATAGAGAGGCAGGAATGAGAGCATGAAGCTGAAGGAGATGGATTTGATGCCATACTGGAAATGTGGAGCGATGTGGCAGCGCTCTCCAGGCAGCCGTTCCCAGGGAGCTGCTCTTCCCAGCTGCTTTTACCTGGCCAGGGTAGTGCTGCTGGGTAATACTGCAGTTGGTTTGCTGAGGAAAACCAGGAGGTGGTGCTTAAAGTGGACTAACCTGGGTTGCAGGGTCGCAGTTTTATGTAAAATTTAAGAGAGTGGTTGTAATTTGGAATTGTTCTGCAGACAAGAGTCCACGGATGTGAAGTACAGAGCATTATCTGTGTGTGTACATATGGTTATTGACTGTTTTACATTTCAGTGGAAGCTCTGGTCACTAAACCCTGACTAGAAGTGCCCTGGAGATTTTGTTTGGCCAGCAGTGTGGTGGTGCTTATATCACAGTGCTACCTATGCCTGAATAAAGGAGAACTGAGTTTTAGGACAAAGAAGAATTATGGCTGTGCAAGTGAGAGATTCTGGATTGTAAGAGAGACCATTCTTGGACGATGAACTGATGGGGTTTGTAGTTTGATTTAAATCTGATTGTGTCCTCCTTTCTTTACTAGGCCATGAGCTAACTAAAAATAAGGATATCATTAGAAGACCCGGAGCATGCTAAGGTGGTTAAATTGCCCTTTTAGACATTAAACAAGCAAAAGAAAAGTCCTGATGGCTGTGAAAGGTCCCTAAAATGTGAAAAGGGAAGGTGTATCCAATAGGCAAAGAAGTATAGAGCATGGATTTAAGTAAGAAATATGAAAAGCAAAACAGCAAACAGCTGACTTAGGGGATTGGAGTTCTCTGTAAAGAAGTTGAAGTTAAAAGAGAATAAAATTAAGCTAAGAAACAAAGGAGATTATAGAAGACAGTGAACAAAGCATTTTTAAACAATAAAAGTTCCAAAAATAAAAGCATAGAAAAAGGACATCAAAGAGACACTATTTAAATACAAATAAAAATATGAATTGGAAAAAGAAAACCCCTAAAGAATTAAGAGCCCTAACTTGCTTTCACACAAGTAAAAAGGGATTTGTGCAAATGAAAAAGAGTATCACCTGTCATTAAGGTGCCCTGACACAGAGAGATGAGGATGGCCACGGGGCTGGAGGGTAAAATGTTTATGACCGTTGATGCCACGGTAACTGTGGTTAGATGCAAGAGTTAGGGGAAATTCCTAGAGCCACGTGGACAAGAGTGGAAGGATTTAAGGAAATTAGTATGGGAAAATTGAAAATCAGTCTAGAGAAACTATGAAAAGAGGAAAACTAGAAGAAACTTTTCTGTGCACTTCAAAATGGGCAGATCTTGAAGAAATTCACCAAAAGCAAAAGACTAAAGTATCTTAAGAGATCAAAACAGTAAGTAAAATGTTTTAAAACAGATTATTAAACAAAGTACAAGCAAGAGTTGGTTTGGGAATCCCAAAAGTGGGAAGGAAGGTTGTGAAAACTGTTGGTTATTTTGAACACAGCAGGTAGAAAACAAGAGCTGTGTAAGAATCTGAAGAACAAGTCATGATCAGAAATGAACCTGTATTTATGCTCTGCTGGGCTTGTGGTTTGTTTTGTGCCTCAGTAGAAGCAGCAGAAAATGAATTTTAGTTTTCAATGTAATATACAATACTGAAAACTCACAGTAGTTTTGGCAAGAGAATTTTATTTTAAAATGTAAATACTATTGTGGACACTTTCATACCATTTGTCAGTTTAAGGGATGTGGCCGCTAGTGCATTGGTTCAACTAACTTTAATTAAAAGGTTTAATTTAAATATCTTTTTGCAAAACATATTACATTAGCATATCTAAAAGCCATGACGGGCTTGAAGGAATTCGATTTGTCTAGTTGAAAGACAAGACTGAAAAAGTCAGCCTAATGAACAGGGGATATTTTCAAAGGTTATTATACAAATAGAGGAGAACAGGTTTTTTAAATGTCCATTTGAAAAAAGAAAGAAATATATTGTAGAAAGAGATTAAATTGTTTTGGGGAAAATGGAGATGAGGGGGGCAGCAGCACGAATATCTCAGGAACTTGGTCCCTATGGCTTGAAGGGTTTCCCAGTGGAAGCCCAACTACTCCTGTTGTTTCTCTTCCCTCACAGTCTGTCATTGTACTTGTTTTACATTTAGCAAAGATTTTATTGAGAAATAAATGAAGCACCTGCCATTCTTCCATTCCTGAGAGCTCTCTCTGGTGGGGGCTGCTCTCCAGCAGTGGTCACAGGGCAGGGGAGGTTTGCTCGGCTTCTTGACATTCCCGATTGTGAGTGCGAGGGAAAAAGCAGAGACTCTGCTCTAACTTGGCACCATCACACCCAGGTTCCCAGGGTTAAATTCGGTGAAATCTGGCGCCTTTCTCTAAGTCAGTGTGGATGGCATTGGGTCACCTCATCTTGCACAGCAACTCTGTGGCCCCTTGGCTGCGGTGTGGTGGATACTGAAATGCTCCTGGGCACCACACACCAGGTGGAAATGCCTGGAGCACATTGTTCAAAATGAGCTTCTGGGCTGAACCCACCTAGTCATGTTCTGCAAAACAAGGCAAAGTGTACATACAGTGGGCAAAAGCTGGAAACACCAGAGGAACTTCTGCTAAAATAAGTTTGGTGCATTGCTTTTCACATGCTTCTGAACGACTTTTCCAATTCAATTCCCACTCTGTGATAGGAGGGTGCATATATGCACACCTGGGCGAGTAAAGAACCTGCTGTATGAATACAAGCATGCAGAAAATCCAGGGTGCAGGACTTCTCTGATGTATAAGTTGTAGTTAGCATGAGAAATATATGGATCTAAGGGACCAATCATTAAAAAATGTTGATATGGAAAAACATCCGGGTTCTGTGTTAAGAAAAAAGATCGAGCTATAAAAATAATTTGTGAAATAGATCAAAGGAATGGTACGGATAACAAACAACACAGGGCTGGCTGATGGAGCTCTATAGAAACAACATTTCACTGTTCTGATGTACCCCCTTGATCTGTTAGTGGGTATCTGATCTGTGTTTTGTTGTTTAATGTGCAGTGGTGTGTGACCAAGTAGAAGGTTAATTAAAAGGTAAATTAACAGTCTTAACTATTGGAACATAATGGATTAAATTAGATTTCATTTCTCTTTCATACCGAATGGCTTACTTGGCTCAATCTACTTCTCCTGTAACACCTGCAGTTTCCTCCTTGCCTCTGCAATTCCTTGGAGACACACATGTCCACAAGATGGTACTAGGCTACCAGGAGCCCCTACAATGGCTGGTCAGTGAAGACTCACGAAATTGCTGTTGGTCAGGTGTCACCAGAGAAGCTCAGTCAAAAAAATCTCATTAGTGTTGTTCCCTATGAGAGGCATTCAGGCCAAAATACTTGCTTGTTTGGTTTTTTTAATGAGACAAAATTCCAGCAGGAATCAGAGCAGATCATTGCTGTGACTGATGCTCTCCACACTCACACCTGTTTCATAGCAGATAGCTTCATTATTGCCTTTGGAGCCACTTTCAGTTTAAACTAATAAACTAATTTAGGAAAGAGAAGAATGAGGCCGGGAATTACAATAGCTTTATGAATCTGTGTTTTGACACATTTAAAAAAGAGAAATTTGACCTAATGTATTATAAATACCTCATTTGCTTTAAGCAATTATTGTAATCTATCACATTGATGCAGCCAACACAAACATGCGCTACATTTCTCATGCTAAAAATTGTTTAAAAAGGCTTGAATAAATTGTTAATACTCTATAAGCTGCTAGTGGAATAGCTCAATGATTAGCTCTTCTCTTCACATGATACAAACGCATTAGTGACACTGCTGACTAATGACTTGCAAAATTTTTGTTAAAGACACAGGTGCATTTTTAAATGGCAGCCCAGTTCTTAAGTCAATGGCATTTCAGGCTTTGAAACTGAAAAGCTTTTTTACATTGGTTTATGTAAAATTTGTGTTTGATTTAAAATACTTTTAAATGACACTCCATATATAATCATGTTAATTCTGTTGAGATGTTAGATTCAAATTAGTCTTGAAAAATATCTTCTTGTAATACGATTACTGGAATACTGTTAATCCTGACTGTATGAACAAGGCTGCGGTGTTAATTAAAGACGGTGAACTGCTTTCTCATCAGCACCGTGCAAATGGAGTGATAAATAAGGCCCCTGATAGCTTGTAAAGCATTTGTCATTACTGATCACACCACATGTGCTTAGGCAGTAGAAGGGGTAAGCGGTCCCTGCGAAGGGAGGTGCTCACCTTTAGCATACTTGGTACTTGTTTCACTAATTTTAATACAATTAAGTGGAGATGACCACATCAGTATGGTCATAATGAAATCCCTCAGTGGGAGATCTACAGTAATGAGGAGAGCACACAGTTTGTGACTCGAGGCCATTTAAAGGAGTCCGTGTGTTTAACTGGCTTAATAAAATTAAGATCATGAATGAGGCTGCCATTGAAACAGGGCCCTCCGAGGGAGGCTCAGGACCCGAGAGCGTGACCCAGTGGTCCAGCAGGGCCCAGCCCCGCCTATCCCGGCGAGAGCTCCAGGGTGACCAGCCCGGCGTGCGAGCGCGGCCGTGCCATCTGCGGGGTTCCCTTCGGCGGCCTCGGGCTGCCGGGGTAGCTGTCCCGCAGGTGTCCCTCCGGCTGCGGCCCTTCCGGCGCTGCTGCGGGAGGCGGGATGCCGGCGGTGGCCGCGCTCCCGGGGCCGAGCCGAGCGGGGCCCGCCCAGCGGGGCGCGTCACGGC
>VYZT01008898.1:30003-54726 GCA_013400735.1 Pomatostomus ruficeps
CGCCCGGCCGTGCGAGCGCGCCCCGCTGACCCAGGCGCGGCCCCGTGTCTCGCAGGCGCCGTCAAGGAGTGCGAGGAGAACCAGTTCCAGTGCCGGAACGAGCGGTGCATCCCCGCCATCTGGAAATGCGACGAGGACGACGACTGCTCGGATAACAGCGACGAGGCGGACTGCCGTGAGTGTCCGTGCCCCGCACGGCGGGGCGGGGGGCCGGGAAGGGCGCGCTTCCCGGCGCTTCCCAGCTGCGCTGCGCCTCTTTTTTATGAATGAATGAATGAAGTCGCGCCGTCCCCGGCCGCGGCGCCGATTGGCTGCCGGGAGCAGCAGATCCGTGACGCGGCGCCGCGGGGCAGCGGCTCCTCGCTGCCGGCCCGGCCCGCCCGGGACACCCGGAGAGTCCGGCGGCAGCCGTCACCTGGCGGCTCCCTGCCCTCTCCCTGCCTCCAGCAGTGTCGCTGCTCAGAGCGCCTAAGAGCAACAGCGCAGTTTGTGTCCTCGGGGCACTTGGGAGAGATGTTAAATCCCCGGGGAGCCCGTGCTTAGGACCAGTGACAGGTGTTCATGTGAAACATTGCTTACTCATAATCCTACAAAATGTGGGGTGGGTGTGAGTCTTGTGTTTAAGTATGTTTGCGGTAAGGGTGGAAACGGAGAGGAACAAGTGGCACTGCTTGGCTTGGCAGTGTCAGCCATGTAACACTGGTTCCTTCATAGTGTGAGGGAAGAGAGAGCAAGACCTGTACTTCCAGTACTGAGAAGATGGCACTTGTTCCTTCTCCTGTGGTGTGGCCCTGGTGTGTATCAGTGGAAGCCCATAAACTCCGGGTGGTTCGTAGGGTTGTGTTATTACACCTTGGCTGTTATTTTGCTTAGAGCTTCTGACAGCCTGGGAGAATTTGTCTCAGCCATGGAGCGTAAGAAGCATCTGTAAAACAAATTACAGAGCCTAAGTCGTGAAGAGAACTATCTTTAATTTGGAGTTTAAAGTTGTAAATATTTTAGCAAGTATCACATCTGTTGAATTATCTCCGTAGAATAATAGGTGCTGAATGTGCATCAGGTGAATGAACTCTTCAAAGCTTATAGACACAGTGAATATATCAAGAAAAAGAGTCAGTGTTTGTGTTTTTCCATATGTGACTATCCTGTTAACGGCTTCACCTGTAAATCTGTATGAGGTGATATTTGGAGTGAAGTCTAAGTAGATTACTTTAAGGAGAGCAGGGATTCCAAAACCCCTGAGTTATAACAAGAGGTTCCCCATGAACAAAATGTAACATTTATTTCTGGTGCTGTTTTTATTCCGAGGACTCAACAGGCTTTATATATGCTTAGCTTTATGATCTGGGGAGTTAGCAGCATTAGTTAATTGAGATATAGAAATGGCTGTTACAGTAATCACAATGGCACTATTTAGAGTCAGCTTAGATTTGGAATGCTTCAAATTGCATAAGACTCAGGAAAGCCAGCACTGACTGAGAACTGCCTTGGACTCTTGTGCTGCCATAACTGGGAATGTTTTCTCAGAAGTGTCTGTGCTTCCCGAGGTAGATACTAATCTGTGGAAGCACTGGGTATCTCTGAGCAGGTACATAATGATGTTCTTGAAGCCTTCTATTTAAAATCTCTGTGCGCTGTAGTGCAAAGGTTTGGTGAGCTGCAGGTGACCTGTGGGCAGTGCTTTCGGAACTGCTTTTCAGAGGTTTGGGATCGTGGCTGGAGGAGCATCCTGAAGGGATTCTGCACCCTGTATTCAGCATTGAAGAGTAGGTTTGTGTCCCGAGCTCTTGCCCTGCATGAGTGAGTGGGTCATTATCTGGGCTGCTTTTTTATTTTTTCTCTTTTCCTTGTGATCTGAGCATTGTGTCGGAAGAGAGCGTAGAACAACATACTGTTGAACATCAGCTCAGTGTGAATTGTGCTGTGTTAGAGTGGTTATTGCATCTGATTTAAGTTTATTTTAGAAGGTTTTTATAGTTGTTGGGTTTGGGGGTGGTAAAAATATGTTCCTCACTTTAATCTGAATTTGGCATTTATTATTGATTGGGGATCAGACTACAGAAATTGCTCATGGACTGTTAATTTAGTTCATATATAGAGAGGCTTTGCAGTTGCTTCTTCGAGCAGGCTGAAAGACAAAAATTGGATTTGTCATGCACATTTTTCTCACTTAAATTGTTCTGAACACTGTTTTATTTTGAAAATGCGTACTGTTTTTCAGCATATGGAATGTTTGGAGTTCTGCTCACTGGGTGAAAAAATACGTTCCATTTGTTTTTGCTTCTAGATACTGCCTCTGTTATCACTGCTGTAATAAACAGATATTTATTTAAAAACTATTTTATGAACATATGCAATGGAAGAAACTGTTCTGGAAAACTCAGCATTCCAGAGTGGTGATGGAGAGGGAAATGAATATGCAGGTAGCCTGCTGGCAGTGAGTACTGATAAGGACCCTGATAACCTCTGTAATTACTTGATGATTCTTTTTCCCAGAGCTGATAATGTATTTGTAATAGCTCATTGCTGCCTGCGTATATCCTCCCTGGCTGAAGAGACAGGATAGTCCTTATCTGTGTGAAGAATTGGTTTATCAAACCAATTCCTCCTGGTAGACAGTCTAATACACTGGAAAATTTTGTAACCAAGAGTATCTTAAATAGTTGGAAGGAGCTGATTTTTTTTTTGGCAGGACTCTCTGGGCTTCCTACTTGAAATCGTCTTTGCGCAAGACTGAATTTTTATTTGTTTGTTTGTTTTTGTTTGTGTCCCCTTTGTGTTGTGTGTCCTGTGTGTGTCCCCGTTTTCCCCCATCCTCCCTGCCCCCAAGATTTGCTGCCATAAAGTTGGCTTTTTTAAGAGAGTTTTGGATTCTAAGGAGAATGTTTCAGTAATCAAACTGTATTGCATCCTTGGCATTTGCTTTCCACGGAGTAATCCCGTTCTGTTGTGGCTGGTAGTTCAACTTATCCACCACAGGACCATGTGTGAGTTAATATGGCATATTGGAACTGAAGCACGAAAAAGTGATGATTTCCACTCTTAGACAAATCAGACTGGCCAGTGCTAGTTTCTCAGGGGTGTTAAGTTTATCCAGGACAGGGTTTCTGGGCTAGCAGAACCATAGCCAGGAAGGAAGGTGCTGGTGCTCGTTTGTGTGTAGGCACGTGACTTGTGAAGTGTTAACAAGAGAGAAGGAGGAGACACTAATTTGTGTGCATTGTAGAAATATATATAAAAATAAAGCAGTAAACAGATTGCTTAAATATGAAGATGCCTTTTTGCTGTCATGTTTCCAGAAAGTTATACCATTTTGAGGAAAGGAAAATAAAAAGGGAGTAAAGATGTTCCTTAAAATGTATCTACGGAAAGGAAACCAAACTCCAAAGAGAAAAATGGTGGAAGTTACATTGTTTGGCTTGCTGGGGAAATCAGGTTGTAAACTCTGGAATTACAAACCGTGGGTAGCTATTGCAGAGTTTAAACCTGTCTTAAAACTATTTGCTCTGCCCTATGCAAAGGGATTTGCTTGAGCTCAATCCAGTCTGTGTAGGCCTGGAAAGACAAAATCCCGGTCACAACTTAGAGCTTGCGATGCCACGTTCCGCACTAAATGTGGTCCCCGCAATGAGGACAGCGCTCCAGGGCAGTTCTGAACATGATTTCTAGAGATGCATTTTAGTCCTTCCCTGTATGGATTTTCCTCTTTGGAAGCTCTTACAACCTATTTCAGACAATGCTTGCAGAGGCACAGTCATCGAGACTCTTTCTGTAGTGGTATAGCAGCAACTTTATAAAACATCAAAGCTACTTTTATAGTGGGAAAAACGTCCATTTTCTGAGGCACAGTGTTTTAGCAAAAGCACTCTTTGCGGAGGCACTCAGAATATGGGATACTGACTTTTTTCTATGTCTCCCACAGCAAAGGTGGAGGCTGCAAAGCCAGGTCAGACTAGGGATCCGTGTGCTGGGTGTCCAGGGTGCTGCTGCTGTGTGACACATCACCCAGAATGGAAAATCCTAGAGAGCTTCTTCGAAGGGGGAGTGGCTCTTGGAGGCTTTTTCCCCAGTTTTACAAGTTTCTTCCTGCTTGCCATTGTAGGCAGCAGAAAACAAGGAAGACCTTGCAGCCAGACACAATATATTTTACGCAAAATATGAGCTCTTACTTTGATAATTGTGTTTGATTTTATTTTTCTGATGTAAGCAGGGTTCACATTATCTTAACCCAGACCTGAATGTGGGTGAAAGAGACTGGAAGACCTCTGCTTAAATGTTTCACTGTTGAATAAACACTAAATGTGGCAAAGAGTATAGTTGCCAAAAGCAATCAGTAGCTTAACCAGTTTCCTAAAATGAAACAGAAGCTGCAGGATCACTTCAGCTTCGTAATACCTGCCTGCAGGGGGACACAGCCAAGTGTAGAATTACCATTTCTCATTTCAAGCTGCATTTTCCACCTTTGCACTGGTATCCTTTCTGTGGTGTTGCTTGCTGGTGAGGACTGCTCTTAGGGATAATTTATAGACAGGATTGGGGCTGTCTCAGGAATGAGATGCAGTCTGAAGGGAGTTACTGTTCTGAGAACTGTTCCCATGTGTCCAGAATGCAGCATGAACATGTGGCATCAGCAAACCTCCCCTACCCCAGCCCTTGCCTGCCTTGTGGCCACAGCAGGTGACTGTGTAGCTGAGACACATTTCCTTTGCAATTGAGAGGAAGGATTCCTGTTCTTCCACTGGCTTTGTAGAGTCTGCAGAGTTTGGCTCCTGTGGCCTCTGTGAAAGCCCAGCAGGCAGCCTCGTGGTCTCTATGCTTTTCCGTTTAGACTTCACTAGAGCTGGAATTTGGGAGTAAAAATATATCAAAAAGCCTGTTTGAAAACTAAATTCTGGATCCTGTGGAGAGTTAAGTGTGGTCTGGGTGGCTTTGAAATGCAGGAGTGTAATGGTGTGCCTTGCTTGCAGGTTTTGGGGTGTGCCTAAGTGACGCAGCAGGCACTCGCAAATGCCACATGTAGTCTCTAACTTTTTGTCCTCTGTTATGCATTGCTCTAATTTTTCTTTATGTTCTGTGTTGAGACAGTGTCCTGTGTGCTGAGCGATTGCTGCTTGCCGCTCTGGAGATGCCTGTGCACGTCACCAAGTGGAGTTTTAGGTTTCCTTGACATACGCATGGTCATATGCTCTTGATTATGTCAGTGGTAGTGCAACTGTGTTGTGTGGCCAGCTTGCATGCTTATCCCAAAACTGGAAGCACTGGGAGAGTGGTGTTGAGAGGCAGGGCTTATTTGCTTGCCTGTGTGGCTGCTGCCTGCCTGTCCTGGTCTGTGCTGGGTTCATGTCCAGCTTAGGCTCAAAACCAGTTTACTGGTTTCTTGTGTTCCACAGGGAATGTTGTTATTCATTATTATTTATCTTCATTTTTTCATTATATTCTTGTTGTCTGCTCTGAAAAAACTAACTTGCATGTTTTTGGGGGCTGCATTATCTCCCCTGTTAGTGCAACCTGCTGCAACCTTTGTGTAGAAAATCAAGTTTTAAGCACATGCCCTTCTCCATTTCCCTATTTCCTGACAAATTTTCTTGAGAAGTTTTATTTATTAAGCAGTCTAGATGCAGACTGCTTTCCAGAAGGTGGTGAGTTTGTATCACTCCTGCTCATGGTCTGGGAAAGGAAGAGAGAACTGGAATGGGACCACTGAAAAGGCAGAAGAGAGAACGGGGGTATGTGGAGGGCCACTGGGGACATTATGGTTACAGAGGGAAGTGAACTTGGTGTCATGGAGTGTTGCTGTGCTATAGCAAGAAAGCACAAGGGTTGCTCTAGATACAGTTACAGGAACAGGCTGTGAGCTGAAAAGCTTTCCTGAGGTCAAGGAGAATGGGAAGAGTGAATATAATTATTAAGTTGAAGAAGGACATTATGAATGTTCAGTCAAAACCAACATGAGTTGGTTTGTTTATCAGAGAGCTCAGGTGTCATTTCAGAGGATACAAACATATTCTGCATTTTGAGCCGAGGTAGGTAAACTTCATCCAGAGCATTTTAATGTGTAAAGATAAAACAAAGCAGCTGTGGCTGCTCCATCCCTGGCAGTGTTCAAGGCCAGGTCGGATGGGGCTCTGAGCAACCTGGTCTGAGGGAAGGTGTCCCTGCCCAGGACAGGGGGTTTGGAACTAATGGTCTTTAAGTCCCTTCCAACTCAAACTATTCCGTGATTCTATGAAAAGTTGATGCAACCCGTTCTCTTGTGTCTTCAGTGTTCTAGATCCAGGATTAGCACAGGTTGGAGATGTGACTTCTGACTGGTTGATGTTAAGGGTGGAAAATACTTAGGATAATTTAATATTAATCAGAAAATGTGGAAGTTAATTCAAATTGCAGTTATGAGACCAGAGAAACCAAGTGTGATATGTTGGTGAACACGTTTATCTGCTACACCTACACTAAGAGATTGCCAGTGCTCGAAATAATTTTTTTTTACTCCATTGTCCACCTAAATGACCATTAAACACTCTGTTACACCTGGGTTACACCTGAAAATGTCTAACCATTACTGATTCCCTCAGCTGTTTCTAATACAGCAGACACCCAGCTTTTGTTTCTGCTGGCTTTTTCAGTGTCATCAGCTTTTTTAATGCACTGACAAATCTACCATGTCTTTGGTGTGCCTCAGACTGATGTTGTGTTAGGGGTGCATTTGTGGTAGAATTGATTTGATGTGAAGTTCTCCTGGTACTTTTACTGGTGGTCTTTGCTCCTCTACAGCTTTCCCATTTTCCTGCAGCTTTTCCTTGGTAATTTCAAAGATGCTCCCAAAGCATTTTGCTGCTCAGTTCTGCTTTTCTGTGTCACTACACTCTTCTGTGTCTGCCTTATAAAATGCTGTAAGATGTCGATTTTTCTTTCTTTTTTTCCTTTGCCCAGGAAAACAAATCAGTAAGTTAAGTTTGGGTGATGGAGATGAAGATTTGGGTTGCTGCTTGTTGTCCTATGCAGTAGCATGCCCTTGGCAGAAGAGGAGTCTGCCTGCTCTGGTGTGCTCCTCTCCCAGTGCAGACAGCTGCTTCCAGCCAAAGGGAAATCCTCACTATTTTATGCTGCATGTGCGGGAAGTGTTGGAAAAGCTGAGTGTAGTTTTTCTAACTCTCTATTTTCCATTAAAATTATTAATATTTAGATACTCCCAAGGGAGGGGAAAAGGGTAAAAGGCCCTGTGATAAAATTAATGCAGATTTTCTGCTCTGTGAAAAATTCTATCTGAAATGCAAGTGATAAAAACCTGATTAGACTTTAAAAGTTACAATAATACTGTAAGCTACTTGAAAAATAAAACGAAACCCTTCCGAACGGAAATATTTGCAAGAACCAGATTTTAACCTGGAAGAAGCCAGAAGATTTTTAAAGTAGGGTTGTGATCTCTGTTACTGATGGTCTCTCAGGGTGAGATACCCTGTTTCTTGCCGTGGTAATGAGGCCCTGGTAGACTGCGCTTCTGTTCCTGGCAAGGACCAGGGCTTTTCTTCCCAGAGCTGAGGCAGAGCTGGCAGCCCTGTGCCTTTCTCCTCAGGAAGAGGTGAATAGATGGTGTCAAAACTCTTCTGCACCAGAGTGACTCAGTTGTACAAGAGTCAGCAGCAGAGCCAGGAACAGAACGAGGCCTCCTGCCCACCAGTCCAGTGCTCAACACACACAACTGCTCCTTGCAGATGTACCTGTTGCACAAGTGGAAGGGTTTCACTTTTTCCTCCAGGTTTCCTGGTTATTTTCAGCCTAAGCTAAGGCCTGGCAGTCAGTCTAACTCACACTCAATGCCAAGGGCAAGTGTTAGAAACTAGGAGAGAACAGGATTTATAGCTGGCTTAGAGCAAGGTTTCCAAGCCTTTGGGCCGCAGCCATGTAAAGTGAGTTTTATTGCCAATTTTTTTCTTAGATGTTCTGTTTCTGATACTTCAATATTATTAAATGCATTATTAATATTTTTAAATGCTTGAGAGCATGTGTGGCACCGTACCAGGACCGGAGTGGTGAGGGACTCAGTTTCCATGGCAGCGGGAGCACAGTCCTGTACTTGCAGAACCAGAAGGGCTCTTTTTGGCAACTGCTCTCTGTGCTGTGATTACTTTTTCTTTTTAAAGACAGATATATAATTTAAAATCTAATTTGTTAATGCTGCAGAATCTTGTCCATCCTGAGTGAGAATTTTGCCTGTTGTAAGTTTCTTTATCTGTTTTTTGGAGCTCTACCTTTGTTTCTGTAGCTTCTGTGGGTGTGATTTCTTTTACTTGCAAAATACTGAAAGGGGTAAAAGAGTGTTTAAAATTCATTGTAATAGATGGAAATTTTCTCTTGATTTTGGTTAAATTGAAATGTTACCTTGTTGTAGACTGCTTTTTCGTTACAGGTGGCATATAGCATAGATTTATCTATTAAAATAATGGTTGAAGAAACTGGTGTGTACAACTCACGGTGAACTCTTAACTGTACTATGTCCCTCATTTAGATAACTGCTCCAGTTCCAGGTTTTGACTTTGTATTTTATTTTAACCGGCCTTGCTTCATGTATTCTCATGCTTCCTTCCTTGACATGTAGTGTGTAGTATGATGTTCACTGAGGTGATACTTTGCTTCATTTCAAGGGGTGAATTAAAATTTTCTTTTGATCCCAAGTCTTTGTCCTGCTGTGCATTACCTAGTTGAGCTTTTCTGCCTGTCTTTGCTTCCCATGTATAAAGTTAATGGTATTAATTTCTTTGGTGGCTTTCCAGGCTTTTTCTGTTTTTGTTGATGTAGGTGAGTAAGGTTGTGGGCATCTTTCCAAATGTGTTGCATTGGTCTACGATAGATACCGGCTGCTTGGCTTGCTGTTTGAGCAGTGATTGTATGTCAGTAAACCTTGCTGGATTAGCTGGACATGTTCCATCCAGATATGATGCTACTCTGTGAGATCCAGGGAGTAGTTAAGAGCAAAAAAACCAGCAACAGCAGAGGTAGTGAATATACTTGCACTGAGAATAAGAATTTCGGATGTAAATGTACAACTGTTCTGTAGAGTTTTCCTCCTGAATCACGGTTACGTCTATAAAGCTACTCATAAACAGAGAGAAATGGCCCAGTTTCTTTGATAGCAAATGTCAGTGCTGACTGATATAGGCCAAGGAATACACCTCCTGCCTCTGTAACTCAGTGCTTCTATTCTTGTTTCTGTAGTTGTGTTACGCTCATTACACATTTGTCATCCCGTGGCTGCTTAGCAGTTCAGCTTTCTATGAATCTTCCTCATACAAATGGACTAAATATCATCTCAGGGACGTGAAAACCGAGGCTTGGGGAAGCTACCCTCTGCCCAAGACTGTAGAGTTGTTCAGCAACTCATTGTGGACATTAGTGACTCATGAAGAAAGTCCCAGGTTTTTTTTTCTGGTCCATTATCACGTTATTTTACACAGATAATCGTGTTCCTACGATTAAACAACTGCTCAAGGACTTAGCCTTTGCCTTTGTCATATACAGTTTGTAAAATATTCAGAAAAATCCCAGTGTGGAGATAACTCACTGTTTCAAAATTCTAGTGTTGGGTCAAGTGAAAGAAATGCTTCAAATGGCTCACTTCTATTTAGTACCAGAGACACAGAAANGTGTTTCAAAATTTTAGTGTTGGGTCAGATGGCTCACTTCTTGTATTTAGTACCAGAGACACAGAAAATACAGGTGTTTGAAGAGGAGCGTAATATTTTTGTGTTTCAAAATGGACTTTGTTTTTGTACATTCCGGCATATCGCTCAGTGTAGCCTGTGTACAGACAGACATCACTGCAGCCACTTCTTCAGCTGGCCAAAAGTGCCTGTTGTGACTGCCCATGACAGACTTTGTTTGCTAAAGAGGCTCTTTCCATTCTGTGTGTGCCTCTCCACGCCTCCTTCACCTCCTGCCTACACCTTGCTGTTATCTGAGCATGAACTACTGAAGTAACTTATCACTCATGCACCCATTCCTCCATAAATTATTTGTAAGGTATCATTTTCTGGAACAAACCAAGATAACCGAGGGAGTTTAATTTGCTATTGTTTATTTTATTACTGCTACTCTTTTCCTTCTTCCTTTCTTGTGTAAAACAACAAGATACAGTTTAGATTGCGCAAGGCTGAAGTTTGCACAAGGTGGGCTCGGTACATGATTTAAGAGGGTAACCTATATGGGCACTGTTCCTTGGCAGGTGATAAATAAGCAGTTTCAAAGGGAACCTCTGGGCCAGTCTCTGCCAGGATCACATTGGTGTGTTGAAATTGCTTTACTTCAAGCTCTTTGCTGGGTGATTTCTGTTCCCCCTTTTCACAAGAGCTCTTTTAACACAGAAATATGTCTTATTTTTTATAAAATAATGTGTTATATATGTTTGCCCAAGGTGCCAGTGTGTGTTGATCCCTGAAGTTAAATTAGGATTAAGGAGCCGCATTGACAGGTGCTGAAAAGAATCATATCTGTCCAGTTCTTGACTGCAGGGTGTCTGATTGTGGCATGGCACTTCAAAGAGAGTGAGTGCAGAGCAGGGGAGAAATCCTGGGGCACCCTTTTCTAGAGGGAAATGATAAATAATGTACCTAATTTTTCTCCATGGTTGTGGATGAACGTGTGCCTGAGCAATAGGAACCTTTCCCAAGCTTGCACACAGCATCTCATTGCCTTGTTCTTCCTTCCAGTCTTTCCCTGTGAGTTTGGCCATTAATTCTCATGGCCCTGTTTCCCAGAGTGTCCGTCCTCAACAGCAGCGCACAAAGCCTTTGTTAACACCTTCCCTCGCTCAGGCATGCAGGGGACTCTGCAAAGCTTGGCTGAGAGCAGCAGGCATTTCTTCACATTTGATTATGCACGCAATCATGTGAATATTGCAAGCCTCTATTTGGACTAATGCTGGTAGGAAGGATTAATAATTCCTGCACAAATGCTGTACTTCAGCTGGCAAGAGGCTGCTAAGTTCACCCTGCCCAGATTTATTTACTTTATTTACAGTATTTTTAAATTTTGAGACTGAAATGCAGGTTGAGGCTGCCAGGGTGACAAGTGTTGGTGATTCCAGAGCTGATGTGGAGCTCCAACCTGCCTACTGTTGATTCCAGTTCAGGGCAGTTGTGCACCAGATTCCTGGGCACAATGTGAAGTGCATGGGCAAACAATACCCGGGGAGATGTGCGTTCACAGAACAAAAGCCATCACTGTCACTGAGCACTTCTGATCCTCCAGCTTGCAAGGTCAGGACTGAGATTCTCAGCACCATGGGGAATGCTGCATTCCTGCAGCAAGAGTCAGGGTTGTGCTGGGCATTACAGAGTCCTTGGTTTATGGGGCTCTCACCCTGGCAGCTTCATCCCTGCCTGCTCAGCACACTGGAGGAGTGTTTCAAGAAAACCTGAAACCAAAATATCCTTTCAGGAGACTGGTTTTGACTGTCTTTCCTTTCTTCTCCAGGCAAGCTGGATAGCTGTCAGTGAGTTGTCCATAATAATAAGGGCTGAGCAGTGATCTTTGTTGCTTACTGGTTCCTTTTCTGAGCTGTGTTGTGCAGGCTTCATCATCATATCGCAGGGTTAATTTTAGAATGCGAAAAAGATGCTTCTCTGACAGTGAAAACCACCGAGGGGGAGGAAGACAGCCAAGTACAGGACCTAATTTTCCCCTTTCCCACAAAAGTGTTTTTTTCTTCCTGTGGGGGAGTGTGAGTTTGAATGTGGCATTAGAAACATATTCAATGAGGGGTTTAGGGCAGAATCTTGCTGTGTTGTTTTTGAAAAGAATTCTCTCCCTGCTACTTGTTTCTACTGAAGTCATATGGGATTAAGTTTCCTGAGAGGGAAAAACAAACCTGGCGAGATCTAGAATAACGAACTGGCATTCCTTTAATTTAATTTATGGCCATTTTTTGTGACCGTGGTACACCTGAGAGCTGGTGTCACCTTTTCTGGAGGCGGTTGGGGTGAATTTCCTGTAGACAAAGCTTTTTGGTGCATCAGCTTGACCTTTTACATAGAAAAAGGGCATGTGTAAATGTCACTTTTCTACAGTAATCAGTTGGGATTATCTGCCACTCTGTTGGGTTTTTTTCTCTGCTTTTATAATAGCAGGGATTTTTACAGCAGTTTGACAGGTAAGAATGATGGAGGTTTCACCCTCTTACGTTGAATACATTCTCGTCAGTAGATGGGAAGGAGATGATTCATACCTATTAGGAGTCTGTGTGTGAGAAAGTTATATTTCTTATTGGATATAAATTGCAAGATGCAGGATCTTATTTCACTCTGAACTGTTAGAATTCAAAATGTTAAACGATGAGTGTCTCGGGATTTGGGGAAGATATTTGCTGTGTGTTCCACTCTAATTAATTGCGATGTTTGGTGGGGGTTCCTTATTACTTTAATCTGCGGACAGCACTGTTCCGTGATGTTGAAAGCTGAAGAAAGAAAACATCTTGTCTGTGTGAGGGCTCAGCCTGATCTTGCTGCTGCAGAAGTCTCTGAGGAAATGCTGATTGGTTATTTTAGATTGCTGACTAAAACTCGGCCCTGTAGCTTCAGAGCACAGCCTGACCCTCTCCCTGCTGGCGCAGTTCTGTTGAGATTGACGTCTCTGAGCTGGAAAAGCTGCTGCTGTGGGCCTAGGAAGGCTAAAATGAGATGGATTTGTGTGGTCCATGAGGTCCTGCCGAGAGAAGAGCCCTGGCTGGCCTTGCTGAGCATGGGGCTGGGGTCCTCCACAGGGCCACTGTCCCCATCCAGGCAGAGCTTCACCTCAGACACGTTTTATCTCCTGAGGTGAGCCTGTGGAACAGGTGAGGGGAGAAGTGTTGGTAGGGGAATATGCTGGATAAAACACGAGTTTTAAGTGATATTACAAGGGATCTTTGTTCCTTCATAGTTGCAAACAGTCACAACTGACAATAAGAAACCTTTCCAAACTCAAAAATCAAGGGCTTCAGGCCTGTGGTGTTCACAAAATGTCTTCTGCAGCAGTTTTCACTAGGGTATTACCCTGTCTTTCTTTTAGCCTCCAGGAGTGCATAGAGCATCATTGTGGAGCTACAGAACAAATTCTGGCCTTGGACCACTGTTTTGTTCCAAGTGAGGATTAGCTGGTCTCTAAGTCTGTTTTAGGGGTGAAAGTACAGTTTCATTCCATTCCTGATCTCATGCACCCCCCCGCTACAATGTTGTGTGAGGACTTGCATTGGCAAGCCATGGAAATAGAAACCATGCATCTTTTATTGACCATTCAGTCTGTATCCAGTACTTCTTTTGCCTGTGTTTCCCAGTGTCCTGCTGAAGGAAAGACCAGTCACAGGCATATTATAGTCTGTGATATCCCTAGTTTTATAATGATCTTGCTTTCAATTTGGATATTGTGAAATTGCCCTCTTCGGCTGCTTAGTTTGCATTTACAGCTCTGCTCTTTGGTGGAAGGGGCCAAGTTCACTCTGGTGGATGGTGAGTTATTCTGTAGCTAAAGCAAGTTCTTCCTGTGCTAAACTTCAGGTGTCTCTGCTTTTTGGAGCAGAAACACCCAGAGCTCTCAGTACAGGTGCAGTGTGTAGGTCTGAACTTTGACACAGGAAGTCTAGAAGAGCAGAAAATCACAAGGTTGATGTGATATTTAAATTTTATTGAGAGCCTGCTTATGGCAGTAAAATCCTCACTGTGGCTTTGACTTGCCAGTGCCTCTGGTGTTCACCCTGCCCTCAACAGCACAGCAACTAAAGTTTCTCTAGGCTTGGCTTGTAGTTTGCAGCATTATTTGTCACTGCAGGAATAGACCCAAGGAAGATGAGCAGTGTTCCTCAGTCCCACAAAATGGAACTACTGCCTGGGTTGAGTATTCCCAATTGAAGCTCCTTGCCCTGCCTCACAATATTGTATCCATGCCTGAATATGGCTTGGAAAGCCTCAATATTATTGCTTTAATCCACTTGCTTATGGAAAAACTTGAAGTTCATGTTCTGGTTTAGATATTGTGCAATATATTCAACTGACAAAAAAAAAATAAAGCAAAGCAAGAAAACCCCAACCCTGAGCCATTTGGAGAGGTGGTTTTTCCTGCTAAGCTGCAGGCTATTAGATCGCACAGCAGAACTCTTGGTGAGTTCAAAGTGAGTTTATTGTTGCTGTGTGGGTATTTAGTGAGTCAGTGTAAACCTCTCTAATTCTGTTACCTCAGTAATGCAACTTTCATCCTGCATTTTCAGTACCCTTTCTCAGGTAACAATAATAGGATTTGTCTGTAATATATAGGTACTAAAACACTTCTAGTATATTAGATTTTTTGTTTGACTGCAAAAAATGAGCAGGAAGAATTGCCAAATGTGAGTAGGCACTCTCCACCTCTATCACTGCTGTGCACTTGTTTATAAGTGTATGAACTTGATGGAGATGTGTTTTGATGAGCTTTTGCCAGGTTGGCCTTTTGTTCCAACAGCATTATGTCTGAGTAAGTGAGTCAAATAAACTGCCTTGGAGCTTTCCAGCATGCTGTCTCTCCTCTAGATGGAGAGCAGGTAATGGTGACTCAGTCCTGCCAAATCTATTCTATTGCAAGGCATTTCTAGGCAGGTGGCTGTAGAGTGAATCTGTATGGCACTTGCAAGGATCTTTGCTCACAAAGGCTTCACACAGCCATTGCAGGGATGGTTTTCAGGGGGAACAGGCAAGAGCCAGGCCTGCTGAAGGGTCATTTGGGTGCTTTGGACAGTTCTGTCCTCAGGTCTTCACTGGAAAAGTGCCTCCCTGTGCAGGGAGCTCGTAGTGCCAGCCTGCTTCATTGGGCTTCCACACTGGAAGACAGAAGAAGCCTAAGGAGAAATAAATTGTCACCAGAGCTGAGGATGAAACTCCTGTGCAAGGTCTGGTGAGCCAGCTGGAAACTCAGCCATTCCTGAACTTTGTGGCTTTAATAAATGAGGCTTGTTGAGAAAATACACCCAATGCAGAGCACCCATAAACGGCAGCATGAGGATGTGATGGGAAGGGCAGGCTGAGAGCTTGACAAAACATGTCCCTGTTTCATCAGGCTCTGTGGTGGACTCTCCCCTCCTCACCCAAAGCAACTGTGCAAACTCAACCTCAAATGTCATCAGAGGAAGTGCTTATCTGGGAATGTTTGTGCGTGGGCCTGCTTGTTCCGTAGCCTCAAACTGCTGCCAGTAATGGTGAGGGTGTTTTCTGCACCACATAGACCTCACAGGCTCCTTGGGAGCAGGTAACTCCCTCCCAGCCTTGCATGGTGCTGCTTTGATCCCAGCTGTCCCACTGTGAAGGTGAGGGGCTTTTCCCACCTCGGGACTGAGGCTGATGGGGTGATGGCACAGATACTGGAACTTGCCAAGCCGCAGGTACACAGCAGGAAAGCAGGAGACCTTTGCATTAATTTATTGTTGCAGTTTTCCGTGGAATTGGCTTTGCATGCACAGACCTCCTGCTGTCAATGCAGAGAAATGGAAGGGTGCAGCTGCATGTCAGGAAGGTATTTTTCTGCTGCAATAAGTAGAAATAGGAAAGTAAAAATGCCTACCCTACCTGTCTGATTTTTAGTGGGTCAGATAGGTCCCAAAAATAATACTAAGGTTATCTTGTAAATGGCCTATTTTTAAAAATGAAAACAAGAAGTCTCATTATAGCTATTGAGGGTATGCATCGAGAGCAGGGTACTTAGCTGTATTAAAATGTGCTTGATCAGGCAGGGGCAGGGACTTGGTATAAAATCCCTTTCTAAGTTTTCATTGACAGCTTCCTTCAGCTCTCATTTTCCCAGTTTGCCCACTTGTGAGATGGGGAAGTGGTTTGTCTTTATTTTTGTAGAATAGTGCAGCCGATAAATGGTCAAAAGAGTGTGGAGCAGGAGCTTGGTATTGCTGTTTAGTTAAATGTGTGTGCTTGCAAACAAAATCAGCAAGTTGGCATTTGGTCAAGAGAAGCAGCTTTCAAGTTTAGAGGGACGGACTTCTGAATCCAGTAAGAATATTGAATGCAACCCAGATGGCATCCTGGAGGGAAGTTCTGTGGCATCAATTAGCTCGTAGGTGACCATGCTTCTAGCCAACTGTGAGTTACTTGGCAGCTTGCCACTTGACTGCTAGTGAAAATTCAAGAGCAACGAGATGAAATAGAGTTCCTGGGAGACAAAGAGAAAGATGTCTTCACTTGAGAAAAGAGATTTGTGGATACTGTTCCTTAAATGATTTAAGCTGTCTGCTTTTTGTACAGCCACATATCTCAGCCTGGCTTATATACATTACTTTGCTGAATTTGTACATGTAAATTGATTGAAAACTTCTCTCAAATTTCACATGTAATTTGTTCTCAGGAAGGAATCTGCAAATTAAAGGGCCACCAGTAGCTGGACCAGTGCCCACCAGTGCCCTTGTAACTACCAGAAGGTGAGCTTAATTTAGCATTTCCCTCTGGAAATGATGTTCTTGTCTAGATTTTAGGATATCTATATTTCTGCTAAGACTAAATGAAGTTGTTGCATGCTGGACTCAAAAAGAGCTGCCAAATCCTGAAGAACTGGCTGCATTGTAACAGATTGTAGTAGCACAGTTTCAGATCATCCCACTGAGGACTGAGTCTAAGGAGCAGTAAGAAAAAACATTCACATGGGACAGATGTGACTTACCTGATATGAGAATGAGTTGGGACCAGTTTTTGTTGACTTCGAGTTTGTGCACCAGTAACAGAAATACTTCTGCATGGCTTTTCTTTTTAAAAATGTTAATTTTAAAGGGACTTGAAATTATCTCTGTGTCTCAGGTGCCAGCATTTCAGATGTCTTTTGCATCTGTGCAATGAGGGATAATTAGGTTTGTAGAGCAGATGTTATGGAAGCCTGCACTGCAGCATGCCTGCCTGTTTCTGGCCACAAAGATTTACTCCTGGGTGCACTTGCTTTCTTTTTATGTAGGAGAATGGTAAATTCCCAGTCTTCTGTATGCAGTAAGAACCTCAAGATCTCATATGAGATTTAAGCAGTAAATGCTTCACTAAGAGCTTTAGAAAGGAATGGTTTTACTTTCAAGACTTTATTGCAGCTGCTTAGTACTGAGTTTTTACTCTGCACTGAAATGTGTTGTGGCTTTTTCAAAATGAGCAGAAGTGTTTGCAAGGAAGTACTGATGGTGAGATTTTTCACTCTGTTCTCCTGAGACATAACAATTTAAAAAAAAAAGAGTCCTCATGGAAAGCAGAACGATAGCATTATCCCAGAATTGCATTCTGGTATGTACTACCTTGTGCTGTGCTGCTTGCTGGAGGGAGAAAAGGGATTTTATAAATAGCCAGATAGGAACAAGGCTATGAACTGTAAGTGTGACTGTATGCTAAGAGTGACCTAGGACTGGCTTTATAAATTTTCTTTTGGTCTGGAGATGTGGTTTTGCTCAGTTTTAACATATCACACAAGGTTGTGTTCTTCTCCAGTATAGTAGCTGTTAATGAAAAGAACAGTGTTTTGATTTTGAAAGGCATTACATGCATAAAGCTATTAAATGAAGGTCGCCTTTTTATCAAAACGTTACATCTGACTTTTTAATGAACTGACAATATTATATGCAGAGGTGCTTTCCCTCCTCATTTCATCAGGTGTGCCTGGTTTTCACAGACAAGGGCTTGGGGAGCTGATCTGCCACCCAAAGGCCGCCCATTTGCTTTCATTCCAGGGGGGTCGAGGCTCTTTCAAAAATGACTGTGCTGGGTCATTCCTCCTGGCTTTACTCCTATACAGCACACGGGTTTGTTTTTACAACTTCAAAAAGATGTGGTATGAGAAACAACAACAGCTTCAAGGAAGGACCTGGAGACACAGCACGAGAAAAGAAAAGCTTTCAAAGCTTCACAGGAACGCATGTATGTAGAAAAATACTACAAGCTCAAAGCGATACAGTGGAAGTTGATTTGGGGTTTGCTTTAACTGAGCATCAGAAATGGGCATGAGCTTCACATTTGTCTTATTGATGCTGAGTTGGATCACTTATGTTCCAGTTCTGAGCAAACTCATCTCCAGTTTGAAGTCACTGAAAGTGTCAGGGATTTGCTCGATCTGGTTCTTGCTTTCTTAGTGACTACTGAAGAAAGAAGCACGGGCAAGCACTCCCAGGCATTTTACAAGGAAAGCCAAAGCATAAAGTTATTTTTAGATCTGATTTTTTAAAAATGCTTGCTGAAAGAGCTTTCTCTCTTGCTTTGCATAAGAATGAACCTGGCAATCAGATCCTTGTATAAATAAAACCTGAAGCTCACTCAATCAATATTTTGTTCCTCTCTTGGCACATATAGAATAAAACCACAGAAGAGCTAATTTTCACAATTAATGCTGATCTTGCAAGAAAGTCATGATTTTAAAAGTCACCTGAAATCTAAGTCTCTACAAAGTCCTGGTCAGAGAATTTTTTTTCTTTCTCCGGAGGTTGCATTGTCATGGCATTCTTCTGCTCTGAGGATTTTATTTTTCATACCGCTTTTGGCAGAATCACATTTGAGAGCTGCCCGTTTCTCTTTAAATACCACAATAATTTGGAAGTCATCCTGACAACTGAGTCATCTGAGTGACTTTCCTCTCATCATCTATACAGGGTGAATCCTCCTTGTGCCTGCTGCACAGGAACCTTCAATTCCTTCCTCTCATTTACTTCCAGTAGTTTCTGCAGTTATCTCTCAGCTGCTGGGAGAGAGGAGAGATGCAAATAAGTATGGCAGAGGGCTGCTATGAATATACAATTTCTGTTTCCGGAAAAGCTCAAAGTCTGTTTCAATTTTGACTTGATATTTCCAAAGAATCCCTCCAGAAGGCTCAATTGTCTTGTCAGGGCCATGCTCCAAGCATACTGGATGAACTGTCAGAACCCAAAGTGCTCCAGACCTTCCTGAATGCAACAGCAGCTCTGCAAGGAGCGGGAGCAGTGCCCTGTTCCTCCTGCGGGCATCAGCGAGAGATCTTGCAAGGGCAACTGTAATACTTTAGTACCTGCTGGGACAGTTTATTTTCTTTAGATCTCTCAGGCAGAAAAGTCTCACAAAGCTGTAAAGGACATAAAATTTGGAAACTCAGCTGCTGATCATCAGCACCAAGAGCTGAACTTTGTATCTGATGCAGCCAAAGGTGTCTGAGGCTAACATACATTTTATATTTGGATGTTTAGCGGTAGAAGATCATTAATCTTCAGAGTGGAATAGACCTTGGTTTAACCTCTGGGCCCTCTACAGTGTCTCTTGTGATGCTCTGTTATTGGCCAGTATAAAAAGTCCAATTTAATCCTCAGTAAGAATTTGAACTTCTGTGACTTTCACATTTCACAGTCAGCTCTGCTCTCCTCTGGGATCATCTGGTGTGGGTTTATGCGGGAGCTGGGAGGACATTAGTTTTTCCATTAACATGTGACAATGGCTCATGCTCCTCTCTCTCCCTGCCCCAAGGTTTTTGGCATGGTACTGCATTCCTATCAAGTCATTGCTCTTGGGCTCATGACTTTCCTAATCTCATGGGAAATTCTAAATTTGGTTTTTCATCATGGTGGGTACTGCTTGGTGGTTTTGTTGAATATCTGATCTGAATTTTTAAAAAATGCTTTTCATATTTTGTAGGAATGGCATGAGGAGGATTCTTCTCTTACCCTCTGGTCTGCTGGTGACTCAGCAGCTGCCTGGCATTCAGGTCAGGTGGCTCAGGGTGATTGATGCTGGTAGTTCCAGGTATAGAGAGACTAGAAAAGATAATGCATGGCCAGAGGAAGGACATCTGGGTTCCTGTTCCCTGCTCAATTCTTATATTTAGGATCAGCTGTCCATCTTTGCCTTTACGTCTGCAAACAGAGGGTGACAGAATCTCTGCTGAAAACTTGTTTTGGCAGCACCAAAACCAGAGGGGAAATGTGGTTTTTCTTTGCCTTTGAAATCCTCCCGCAGAAAAGGGGCAGGGCATGGGGGCAGAGCTTACGAAAGAAAAAGCCGTTGGGTGAGTTCAGCCTCTGACCACTTCCCTCCCAAGCAGGAGTAGCACTTTTTGGTGACTGCTTATACTGACTGGAGATAAAGTAGAATTTTAAGTGCAAAATGTTCACAGGCAGTAATCAAACCAGAGCTATCCAGCTATCCCTTTAGGGTGTTTGATGAAGTCTTCAATGGGTTCTCCATCCTTCCAGTCCAAGTCGTCACAGCAAGGTTTTAGAATTTCTAGCTTCTTTCTCTTCCATTTGACTTTAGTATTACACAAACCTTTGGTCTGGTGCCTCATCTGATTACCTCCCATTTAGCACTCTTCTGAGATGAGTACCTGAAGAGCACAACCAATCCATTACACTAATGCCACTAATTGTGACTAATGAGTGTGTTTTAAAGCAAATCCAGTCCCAGCCTAACAGTGTTTCCGGTTTGTGCCTGAAGCGATGGATACTCTGGTTGGGCTGTCAGTGCATCTCTGACCACCACCGAACAGAATCTGTGCACAGAGTTTGCTTTCCTTCAGTGAGGATGCTAACTCAGAGCTCTCTCGCACAAGCTGTCATCTTCTGAATCTATTAATGAAGTCCCTATAAGGATGATAATGTTTGAGACCTACACTTCCTTTTCGAACCTGATTGAAATTAATCAGCTGGTTTGATTAGTAGATATTAACAAGAGATCTAACAGAAGAGCAATGTGATCATGTAATCATAATGACTTTAAGATAACAATCTACAAACAGACTTGTCTTAACTGGAGTTCCACCTCTGTTCTGCCAGGAACTGGGTAAATTACAGATACTTGACAGTGCTGAGTTCTACTGTGAACAGAGGATGGATCCTGGCTCCATGTGAATTCCATACAGGAAAGGTACTTCCAAAATACAAGACCTATCAATGCTTGCAGCTTCAGAATAATGAGAACTTGGACCTGCTTCATAGGTGCACTTGGCTGGACTCTTTCCGTTTAAAACCATTACTCCTTGTCCTATCACTACAGGCCCTGATAAAAACTCTCCACATCTTTCTTGGAAGCCCCCTTATGTTGAAAGGCTGCAGTAAGGTCTCCTGCAGGACCTTTCTCTTCTCTGGGAGTCTGATGGATGAGTCTGTCTCCTGCAGTAAAAGGACCCTTGGATTCTGTGATATGGGGAGTACCTATTCAGCAAGAAAAAGGGGAGAAAAATGCCAGGATGAGAGACTTCCAATGAGCAAATTCCAGAGGACACAAAGCAGTAAGAATGTGCAAGTCCAGTCTGCTCATTGAACAGAAATTCCAGTTGTATCTGAGAGGGAGGCCCTGGCAGCTAAAGGCTGTGGGTCCTAATTTAGTTTGGAGCAAAGGCCAGCTGGGGAGCAGTGTTTGGAAACTTGGGCTGTGCCTGCCTGCTGCCAGGCTCTGTCTCAGGAGCTGCTCACTCTGTGCTGAGGGATTTTCTGGTGTCTGTCAGTGCTGAGAAGTGTTCACTACAGGAGATGGTGCTGGTGTCAGACGTCCACATGCAGGGTTGTCACAGTCTGGTTATTCTGCAAAGATTAGTTCTTTTATTGACTTCTTGCTGAAGATTGGCATGCGTTTCCTGAAGAAAATCTGGACATCCTGCCCTAAAAATAGCTGAAGACAACTGGCTTCTGAGGAGTTTGCAGTCAGTCTGTGGCCTTAGAGGAAACAAATCTGTTCCTGAGCTTCTGGTGAGCTAATCCAATATGTGACTCTGTCCAGTCTTCTACGTGTTCTCTTAGCCCAAAGCTTTGACTCCTTCACCAAATCACCCCAAGTGCAACCTCTCTCAGATTCAGGTAGGATTTAGGAGGTCAGTGTGTGACTGTACCTTTATGCTGGGTATGGCTGCTCCAGGTACAGTGCCACAGTGGCATTTAGGATATGCAACCCATAGTAGCCCATGGCTTGGTCTGAGCTGTCAGGCAGTTGAAGCTGTGCTGGACTGGGCTGTGTTCACAAAATTGTGATGTGTCCATGTAATCAATGAGAAAAATCAACAGGAGCCAGCATGTGTACACAAGTGGCCAGGATTGATGGCTGTGTAACTCACTGGCCTGGGACAGGTCTGCAGACAGGGAAGGGAATAAGCAGCACTTTGGACAGTGAGATGTATCGGTGTAAATAATTTGCTATGTCTCTATCTACTGGCTTTTGGGAAAAGTGTGACTGATCCAATGGGAATGGCTGTGATGTAATGGCAGAGCTCTCAGTGAATTGAGGTGAGGGGTCTGTGCTTTGCTGCTTCTCAGAAATTGGTCTGTCCTTGGCTTCAGCTGCATTTTTATGTGACACTGGACAAATGGCTTAACCTCTCTGGGCATCGTTGCTTAAAATGGAAATGTCAATATTTTTGCCAACCTTTGTGAGCTATCACTGGATTAATGGATAAAAATTGTTGCATAAAGGGTGAGCATCATGTATGATGCATTTAATCTTGTTTACTTGCAGCTGGGCTACCTTGAAGTGTCACAACTGCCAAAAGTGTGCACGGGGACCTACCGTGTTTGCCTGAGCCAAGATACCTCCAAAACTACTTCACCTATAAATTCTTCAGTTTGGTTTAGAAACCTATTTTAAATAGGGTTTATTTAGTGTTTGTAGTGTAGAACTTCACTTTCTCTAATGGACTCTCAGAGCTCCATGATTTCAAACGTGCTAAGATGACAGCACAGACACTGACAACCATGGCCTCCAGGAGCAAACCTGGGTAGGCAGAGGGAAAGAAAATACATTGTGGTATTTCCAGATAACACATCATCTGCTTTATTTTTTTAATTCCTTGGATCTTTATCTTTGGCCTCCTATTTTTAACCAAACTATTCCTGTGCACTGTCATTCTAATTACAATATTTAAAATGACAGTAAGTATCTTAACTGTTTTTACTGAGAAAAAGAGCCTAGATACAAAAAGTGACATCTCTCTCAATGCTTAGAATTAGCAGTCCACACTGAACCTTGTCCACTGGCCTGGCTTGTCCCTGAGGGTGCCCCAAACCCTGTTTTTCTGGCATGTAACTCTTGTTTTTCTGTTGGGGAATCATCATCCAATCCTTCTGTTTACAGCTGTGCTGCTTCCAGCCCTGAGCTGATGGTCAGCTCTCGGATAATTCTGGAAGTGGTTAAGTTTTGCTGCCAGGTTGTTACATGTCTATGGATTTTGTACTGAAGTGGTTGTTTGCTGTGCTGTTCAGACACATCCTCCTGTCTCACAGTCTCTGGTTTGGAAATCTTGCAGCATTGTTTTTAGGGACACTTACACTGGAGAGACAAAGCTGTTCCCAGCCAAAACAGCCCATGGAAATAAGGGGCCAGCGGGAGAGCACAAATGGGGCAACACATGTGGAAAATCTGGCTTGTCCAGTGCCACTTGGTGGGTCAGTGTTGGACCAGGCCATCCTGGTGTTTGGTACCCTACAAACACAGCAAAGACCTGGCTCTGTGATTTTTAATTCTCTGCTAGAGGCTGACAGCTGGGAAGGAGCACAAAGACAGTCTCTCATAGGAGCAGAGTAAAATAGGGGCAGAACAAATTTCTGTGAGATCAGTCCATCTCCTTGGCTATGTGACCTTAGCTATTTCTTCTTCAGGCCTCTTGTATATATTGGTAGAATCACATTTTCTTTCTCGCTGCTGGAAAAACTTCATGTGGCAAATGTGGTGTGTGTGACTCAAGCTGTGATTGGCAACTACTGTCTGAGATTGTCCCTCAAAACCTTGTTGGGGTTTGTGTAGGACTCAGAGAGGAACAACAGGGAAGGGTTGGGGCAGGAAAGAATCAGTAGCCAGCAGTGTTGTCACAGGCCAAGCACTGTCATCACAAACCCCTGGCACTCGGCTGGGAGGAGGATGTTGGGGTGTTCCTTTGGATTCCTTAAGCCACAACGGCTGTCTGCTTTTGTTAGCAGGCTTCCCTGTTATCCCACAGTCCCTTCAGACACTTGAATTTGTCTGCATTTCTGCCTGCATGGTGGGGGGTGTTGGGAGGCTTCTTGCTTCAGAGGCACTTGTGGTCTTTGAATGCAACTTTTTACCCTAATGTGACAAAAAGGAGGCGCAAGGCCAGAAATAGCATGCTGTGCTGTTTATTGCTTGATTTATTTGTGGCCATGTCTGTCACACAGATGCCAATATGTTTTATCTTCATTTACAATGGCCCAGAATGTTTCACCTGGACTGACACAGGGCCCTAGACCAGACACGGAGGTCCCATAGGGAGGTTTTTCTTAGCAGGTAGCTTGTTGCTGTGATATTTTTTTTTTTAACCCCTGCTTCTCTCTCCGACCTTAAGTCCGCTTGTGAAGCTGTGCATGTTTTCCATGCACAGTTTGGATAATTAAAAATAGCTGCTCGCGGCGCTTGGCTTCTGTGCAGTCTTTTATCAATAGTGCCTCTGAGAATACCTTGTGTTTGGATGAGTGGTTTTAAATAGAGTGGTGAGAACTGCAGGGAAGACAAATCAAATAGGCCTCTTTCACAGCGATCTTTCTTTACTTTGAAATGCCTAGAAATTATTTTTAAACTGAAAACAAAACATACTGGTATTTTCAATTTAATGAATTCTTGCTAATCCTGCTTTCTAATCGTTATTAATTTTTCTTAGTGGTGGAAGAGGTTTACAGGTCTGACGTGGGGGCCCATCCTCATTATTCTGTTCTGTTGTTGTTCTCAAAAATCAGATTTGTTACTTGCAAAGCAAGTAACAGGCCAATAATCACACACTGGAGAGACATTGATTATTTATTTC
>VYZT01008900.1:10065-43109 GCA_013400735.1 Pomatostomus ruficeps
TGACTTTATGAATATGTAACTAAACTTGAGGGGAAAGGGGTGTAACCCATAACTTGACTGACAGCAACCAAGGGCAGGAGAACTAGGGGACATCGGGGATTTCTTCAGCATCACTTTCACTCTCCCCCTCTGGCTGCCGTGGGGATCAGCCTCTCACTGCCACAACCTTACTATTCTGTAAACTGAGATATTAATTTTTCCCATGGCAAAACCTGTCCCTTCTATTTCTGATAAACTTTTCAGAAAACCTTGAAAACTTTCTAAATACCAGTGTTAAATGTGATAGATATCGTCATTGAATTATTTTTTTCTGTTTGCAAGTGAATACAATCACATTTTTCACACTTTCGGTGCTACACAAATGCAGTCTACAAACAGAAAATATCAGGAAAAAGTAATGTCCATTAAAACTTGTCCAGAGTTAATTCCAAAAGAATTTGCAACAGCCAATCTTGATCTAAAATGCAACTGGCTGGAAATATAACAACGTAATATAAAGACATGATAAAGTAAAACAGCAACTATTACAAATTATGCTTCTTTAAACATTAGAAAATTTGCAAAATATGGAAATAAAAAAATAGAAAATATGCAAATGTAAGTTTCATAGCATTTGAGTGGCCAGCTTTATCAAATGTGCTGTCATCTGTATTAGGACATAATATAGAATCTATTTATTATTTTCATCCTAATATTATTTAGACATAAATTTTACTCTTTTAGTTTGAAACTACTCTGTGAAGCAAAGTACCTTGAAAAGGACTCTGCAATATTTCTGCTATAACTAGTAATTTCTTAGGACCTGCAAATTTTTTGGAAGCTTTGAAGAATTTAAGAAAAAGTCACCAACAGTGGTTAGCATGCTTTTATTCTCTGTCTTCTACTTTTGTTGCAGGGTTTATAACAACTCATACTAAGGTTTCTCCCAATTACTGAACGAAGTGGCAATAAATGGGTTTGGACAGCCTGAATTTTAGTATTTCAAAATTATTTCAGAATTATTTTATTCTCATATTTGAATAGAAAATGCATTCATATGTTCATACATTCCCTTCCAAGTGTGCTTGTACTCTCAATGCAACTCTCAATCAGTCTATACTAAAATTTTCTTGGGAATCTATTCTATATTCATTCTACACTCTTCATTCTAGCAGAACTTCATTTTCATTTGGCTTGTGAGAATATTCATCCCTTTCTCAATTCTAAGAAAACTTGAATATTAAATACAATGTCTATTACTTTTGTCTATACGTATAAAAGAAGCTAGCATATCTATAAAATAGCAATGTTTCATTTTGATCCACTACTTCTGTTATTCCATTCAGAAAGTATCACAATAAATGTAGTTAGCAGTTTTGTATTTCTGAAAAAAATATTCATTTCTACTGTTGCAAGATCTAAATTCAAGGGGAAAATCCATAGAGTATATTAGATAAAAAGAAACTAGAATCTGTGTGTCAAAATGCTATTGTTTTAGGTACATTTTTATTAGTAATTTTCAAACATTACCTGGAAGTACTAAAGAGCATGTTATCCTGTTCACAGAGGACATTATACTGCAAGGAATATTACTGAATTCAACGCTGCGTATATATTCAGAAAAATGTCCTATGTCCCTAAGAGTTCATTTGAGTCTGATCGTCATACTACTAAAGAAAAGTTTGATCATAGAGAAAGGCAAGAAAGTTCACTAGTAGTAAAATGATTAAGATAATTTTGAATAATAATGAAAAAGAATAATATAGATATTACTTGGCCAAAAGATTGAGAACTACATGAGCAGGTCTAACTTCTGGTTCAGCTATCCAATCAAATTTATTTTAAAAATAGAATGAACAATGCCATTATACTTTTTATTTGTTTGAAATACAAAGCATGGCATGTCATTTAATTGATGGACAGTGACATACTTGAGGCAAAAGGCACTATAGCTTGTACTTCCACATTTCAGTGTCAATTTTCTTTTGGTGTTCTCAAATTATCAGTGTGCAGCACTTTTTTTACATCTTCAGTCACTCTCACACATATTCTTGTAGAGTGCTACTTGTTCTATTTACAGAAGAAAAAAAGAAAATACTCTTAAAAGATCAAGACAGTTTCTCATTGTTTTCCAGGAGTATAATGATTACACATTCAGACGGGTTCTGTCAATGTTTCATGTGTAATTCTGCTGATCTATACCAGCTCCTTACACAAATACTTCCTTCATATGTTCATAACATCTTTTATAACAATTCTTTGAAATCTCTTGAGTTGTCCAATGAACTTTTAACTTGTTCTGCAGCAAGGCTGTTATATAAGTATTTGATTTTCTTCTCACTTTTCTGTACTGAAGAATCAAACATTCACTCTCTCCAGAAATGTTCAAGAGGCATGTAGATGTGACACTTGGCATACAGTTTAGGGCTCATTGGGGTGGTGCTCGACTGGGGATTCTGTGATTCTCTTTTTTCTCCTTTGTATTTTGAAGTTCATAAATGAGAATTATTTATGAAAAAGGTTTTAATGATAGGTTTTAATGATCAGTGAAAAGATTTCTAAAATTCTATATCAGTAAAAGTCTGAGTAAAAAGAAGAGTAGCTTGGGATTTTCATTGAGGTAGATGAATATGGTTTTGAGCTGCTTGCTTTAGCTGCTTCAGAGCAGCAATATTAATAGATTAATATTATTATGATGAACATGGTAAGATGTCATTAAAAAGAGCATCCTGAAATTAGGGAAAGTTTGTAACGACAAAAAGTTTAAAAAATTATAGTACGTGATTTTCCATTTTGTGGTCTTCAGGGGGAATCAGCTCTAAATTTAGATTAAATACTAAGCTGAGATTTACGTATCTAAAAGTCTGATGTCCAAATCTGATAAAGTTACTTAAGGATACTTCTATTGCAAAAGAAAAAAATAGCTTCTTATACATAATAATCTGATTGACTTGGCATTGTTTGTCCTAAGATTGAATGATTTTCCTTTTCAACATATTTATTTCTCCCCAGAGATTGTAATAAGGATTTTGAGTTACTAGCTCAGACTTTGACATCCAATTTGAAGATATTTTATTTAAGGCAGCTGAATCATGCATCTTTTTAGCAGGAAGGAAAAAAACCCCAAAAAACAGGCAAGCAGTGAAGATGTCCAGTACTTGAGAAAATCAGTCAGCTACTTATTTACAGACAAAAAGGTACTTCTGAGTTTCTATCATTGCAAATGCCCCAGTGTCAATTATTTAGGCCAAGATTTAGGTCAGAGATTTTCAAGTTACATTTACTCAGGAAGGAAACATTTCGTATTTCTTGGGTATAGTATCCTAGCTATAAAATATGCAAGTGAAAGGAGGGACAAAGCACATTACCTGGCTTTACTTACTGCATACTTCAATTTTTTTAGACATAGACAAGCAAATGCATAAAAACCATTAAAGAATAGAGGAATACTTAATGTATTGATTTGGCAAGGGATCATGAAGTTCAAGAAGGCCAGTTACAAGGTCTTACATCTGGACGGGGCAATCCCAAGCACAAATAAAGGTTGGGTGGGGAATGGATTGAGAGCAGGCCTGAGAACCAAGGGGTGTTAGTGGATGAAAAGCTGGACATGACCTGACAAGGAGAGCCCAGAAGGCCCATCACATCATGGGCTGCATCACATGAAGTATGACCAGAAGGTTGAGGGAGCTGATTCTCCCCCTCTATCCTCATGAGATCCCCTCCCTGGAGTGCTGCATCCACTTCCAAGACATCCAATACGAGAAGAACATGGACCTGTTTGAACAAGTCCAGAGAAGGACCACTAAGTTGATCAGAGAGCTGGAGAACCTCTCATATGCTGAGAGAGTTAGTGTTGTTCAGCCTGGAAAAGGGAATGCTTCAGGACATCTTCTAGCAGCCTTCCAGGGGGGAGGAAGAGGTGCTACAAGATATCTGAAAGGGACTTTTTACAAGGGGTAATTAGTTCAAACTGAAAGAGGATAGATTTAGATTAGATATCATGAAGAAATTCTTTCCTGTGAGGGTGATGAGACACTGAAACAGGCTTCCCAGGGAAATGGTGGATGTCCCATCCTTGGAAATACTCAAGGCCAGAGAAATTGTAGCTTTGAACAACCCGGTCTACTGGATGGTGTCCCGGCCCATTGCAGGAACGTTCGAACTAGATGATATTTAAGGTCCTTTCCAACCCTAATGATTCTGTGATTCTATGAAAATAGACGTCTTAAAAATCTGATCCTGCCTTTTAAATATTGTGCATCAGTGAACAGGTTGTATGGAGCAGAATTCATACAGCAGTTATTTAATTTTAGGGGAGTACCCAGAAAAGAAGGAAAGAAGAAGGAAATTCTGTTCCTAGAGCAGATTTTTCCCTTTTTAGCTCAATCTAATTCAGAATCTATATGCTGTGGGGTACTTTTCCCTATGTTTCCCATCTCTGGTCCTGTCTTTTGCTGTTGTCCCCTCCTTTGCCCCCTTTGCTCTTTCCTGAACCTGTTGATATTTAAGGACAGCATAACCCTCTTCTAAATCCTTGTTCACTTAAAGCTATACTATGTGCTCAAAACATGCTCTGGGCAGGTGCAGTTCTTTAGTTGCCAGCTGAGCTTTAATAAGACATCTATAGATTTCACATCCATCTAGAGCAATGCAAATACAGCAGGGAATTTTGAGGGGTTTTTTTAGATTTTTATGTTCACACACAAATAGGAGACAGTAGATGTGTATATTTTGCATATTTTTCATGGAAGTAGCTGAAAATATTTTAAAAGTATATTCTAGCACTTTAAGAATAACAAACACTGAGACCTCAGGATTTAAAGAACATTTTTTTACACCTTCAGTTTAGAAATAAAACACTTTAAAAAATTAAAGCTTGTAACTTAACATAATAAATAGCAACATTCTACTGACAACTTCATTGTACTTTAGTGCTAATAGTAAATTTTTGTGCTAGCCATGATAGAAAGAAACAGACATGCATAAATGCACACACAGAGACTGCAAGACTAAGGATTTACATGTTCTACCTGTAGTTTTTAAGTGTAATGCAGGAAGCTTGTTTTTAAAGATAGATTAATTCCAAGCAAGTTATGCTAGGTCTTAGGTAATAAAGAACTACAGGGAAAAATGATTACCAATGTCTTTGTAATTCCTACGAGGTTTAATTTTAGCAGTACACTATGAAGGTTGAACTTCAAAAAGTGTTTAAAACTGTTGAAGGAAGCACACTCATTCACAGCATCAATGGGTGTTACAACAGAATTAAAAAGTCTGCTTATGAGATGCTTTCAATTAATTTACCACATGAATATACTTTATATAATTTATAGGCATTCAAAGTGACATTCTTCTTAGCTAATCTGAGATTCTTAATGACTGTGCCCTTTGTAGCTAATATAGACATTCCTCTAACCTATTTAAGAATTATTCCTGTGTTCTGATTTATATGTGAGGATTTTGTCTAATTAATTATAGCTTGGAGATAATAACAGTGGTCAGTTATGGTAATACCCCTAGTACAATTTCTCTAATATCCAAATACTTAGGATCTTAGAAGGGGATTCTATTTTAAAAAGCTGGTACTAAATAGAAGCAACAGACACATAGCAACAGAAGACAATCAGTGGGAGAATATGGAAAGAGTGGAAGTACTGTGTAGAATTAAGATGTATGAGAAACACTCTGAATTGCCTAATTATCTCTGCTTTTCAGAATCATGGCCTACAGGGACTGAATTACCCAAATGGGCTCCTCCAGTAGATGTTTCTAGAGTAAGATGTGAAAACTTCAGACATTCACTGTCAGCTGGTTCTGCTGAAGCTATCAGCCCAGTAAGAAAACAGGAGATAATATGACCTTGTGAAAGTCTCGTTAACTACATACCAAAAGAGGAAAAGACTACTGGGTAAAGAGAAGGAATAGAGAAATGAAATAAGGGAGGGAGAGAAAAGAGGGAAATCAAGGAAAGTGAAAACAACCACAAAGGCAGTGGGGATTTTGGCCCTAGATTATTACATGATTTTTTAGGAGAAAATTTAAGGAAACACACTAACAAATTGAGAGTGAACTTTCTGTTCTGAACTCCAATGAATTGCTTTTGGTTGTAATGAACTCAAACCAGGTACCACCTAAAGTCCCCTAGGCTTTAGTGTGCTGCTTTAAATCCACTCAAAGGTTTACATTAGCCATTAGAAGTGCAGACACTTGGAGGATTTATGCTTGAACAAATATGTCTTTGTTTATTTTAAAGACTCATCTGTCTGAGTAGTTGCCTCTGGCTGCTTATCTCTGAGCCCAGATTTCAACATTCCTTTATGTCCACAACAGCATTATGTCTTCTCTGCTGTTTTTTGACAATTCTTTGTAGAACTTTATTACTCTTTAGCCCCAGAATGAAGACAAGAAAAAAATTATCAGTAATTAACTGCAGAACTACCCATGCAAGACATGCATTTCTTGATGCTGTATCACTGTTTCTGAATCAGACTTCCATCTTTCTTAATAGAATGTCTTCATCCACTGATATGTGGTGTAACTAGTTTTATTTATTTTATATTAATGCAGTTACAGAATACTGCAATAGCTTTTGCTCAGTTACTAATCCTTTTAGTTTAATAATTTCAGTCTTAAAATCAAATCCCATTTAAGATCAAGCAAATACCTACTGAACAGTCCACAAAAATCTTACTTGTGGACTTCGGGATTGTTTATGACAATAGAAGCACCATGTGCAAAACTGTTCAGAAAATTACAGGACGCTTGGTTACTGGAAGAAAATTACTCCTTGTTCAGGAAATTTAAAGCCCCCCTCCATTACCCCTCTCTATTTTTCTAACACAGTCTAACAATGAGAATCAAGTTATAGGAATTGCAATCATAATCTAATCCTCACTAGATAATGGACTTGGGGTATCTAGAATTAGAATAGAAATTACAAAGATTGACCACTCTTTCAGGTATTTTTTAGAAAGTTTCTTTTGTTTGGTCAGTGAAAAAAGGCAACCAGTTAAAGACACAAAATTGAAATAGGGATTTTATCTATTAATGAAATGGTTCCATGTTCAAACTTTAGACTTGATTTTAAGCTCCGCTCTTAATTGAAAAGGAACTATGTTAGCATTTTTAACCTTAAAACATGGCTTGTTCTGAAGATAAGGCTGAAAAAAAAACTTCCAGTCAATATGGTTGGCATGTTGGCAGAGGACAGAGAGACAGAAAATTGAAATAATAATAATTAAAAACAATATTGTGTAAATACAAACTCAAATACATGTTAATATTGCTTTGCTAGAAAAAGGGTAATTAAAACCAAATAGTTTATACCAATACATGTATTCTTTGAATATTTAAGTCTTCTTTTTTAAAGTAATTTATGTTAGACCTGGGGTGTTTTTGCTTGATTTACTATTTTATTAAATATTTTGATACCATGAAAATATTAGCCTTTGTATTTGAATATGAGTCATGAAAACACTGATCCTAAACTCTGTATAATAGATTGAGATCCCAATGGGAATGACATATTTCCACAAAATCAATGGAAATAACAGTGCTTCCGGTATACCTGTGTTACAGTTTGGGGAGTAGAGTGAAGATTGTTTTGTAACTGACATTCTGGGAAGGGTTTGAGTAAATTGTGTGAAAAAGGAGTTTTTACAGCATTCAAAATTAAGCAGGTCAAAAGAGCAATCTTTAGCACTGTTTTACACAGGTTTTTACTGAATTTCTGATAAACGCTGCAGCGACAGCTGCTTCTGCTCCTTCTTCCACTCCCCTCGCAGCACCTGCACAGCCTCTCACAGCTGCCCCGCATCTTGACATGGTACCCACTGTAGATCAGCTGCAGAGGAGGCACAGCATGTTTTCAACTGGAGCTGTCAAAAAAGACATTAAGGGAACGGTTCTGAAAAAGAATCAAAAATTTTGTTTGTGTTTCATCAGTCAATCTATACAGCTATGAAAATGTTGATAGTTGAACCAGTCATGTCCATGCATCCACATCAAATTTAAATAATGAGCTTCATGGATGAATCCTTCTTGGAGAGTTATGCTAGTCTCAATTTTATTTATTATATTTTGATATTTAATAAGCTGGTGGATATGGTTATCTTCAGCAAGGACTGCAGCTAAGTGCTGATTTCACTGTCAGAAACAACGGCACTGATTGCATTAACTTTCTTGGTGCAATCAGGACACTCACTTTCCTTTTTAATATTTTACATTATTTCTTCAGTCTAAAGTAGCCTTGGGAATAGGAACCAAAATCTGTTATTAAATCTGGATTAGCTGGTACTGCAAAATACACTTCTGTTTGTCACTGAATTTAAAACAAAGCAAAATAGTAGCAGATACGGACTAGGAGTATTTTTTTTTTTAACATAGACATGTCTCTGAATTCTGTTTTCTTTTTGAAGATGCACCATACATCTTAGTTTTGATATGACTGTGTTAAGCAAGTGTCCCGTCCCAATATAAAAGAAAGGGCTCGGGGAGGATTCTTTTAATAGATTCTTCAGACGAAAATAAAGCCCAAATGCGGCAATATTATATTTGAGAACCGTTTATTGATAGGAAGGGATAGGTCCCTACTGAGGGGGCGGGAGGCGAGCGGGAGTAGAAAGGGCAAAAGAGAAACGGAGAAAGAAAGAAAGAAAGGACAGAGACAGTGTTACTGCAAGGACTCCGGTGTTTTGTTTGGTCATCAGATCGATAGGTGAAGTGTGGGTGCCACAAGCCACAGCGTGTTTGCGTGACTCCGGGGGCGGCAAGGCGGGACCTTCAAGCGGCAACGTACCAGGAGTCAGTGTGCAGCAGCTGTGGCCAGCGGCGGCTGTTAGATGCGCGTTTAGTGTCGGGACACCGCGGCTGCGGGCGGCCTGCAAGCGGCGGCGGCTGGCTGCGGTGGCTGGCTAGCTGCGGCGGCGGCGCCTGTGTGACCTTTGAAGCGAGCTGGGCGCGGTTTCCAAACAGTGGCAGGCTGCGTGTCTCAGCTGGTGCCGAAGAACAGGCTGCTGTAGCTACAGGCGCGTCCGTGGAGTGGGTGGTCAGGGTCAGGATGTGGCGACAGCAGCGGCAGCAGCAGTTGGAGTGCAAATAACACGGCGGGCGAGGTCAGCTGTCACGGCTAGGTCCCAGAAACATGGCAGCGGCTGGCTCTGGCGGCCGGCGGGGCTGGATGCAGGTGGCGGCAGTTGGTTGCGGCGGCGCCCGCTCTGTCGGGGCGGCAGCGGAGCACCAAGTCGTCGCGGCGACAAACTAGCTCGTGGACGATGACAGAGTAAGGCAAAGCAAGTGCAGAGAGGGAAGTGGGACCGCAAGGAGGAGAAGGTGGGAGAAGGGAGGAGAGCCAAGCCGGCCCTCCGAGCGAGCCCTGGCTTCCCCCCAAGAAACCCAAAGCAAAATAGCCCCCAGTGTGCTGCAGTCAACTGTTTTTAAAGGGTTAAAGCTCCTCCCACACCCCAACTTTCCCAGGGCCTTTTTCGGGGACATCCGGGCACTTTTCGGCAAATGGGGGTTGCCAGGTGTCAATCGTAGGAAGTTTTTCCTCCCTTGACTGGTTGTCTGGTGAAGCCTCTCCAGGGACAGGGTTACCAACATGCGTACAGCCCCTAGGGTAATTTTTCACTTCCTGGAGAACATATGTTCAGGCATAAACAAAAATCAAACTGGTCCCTCTCAGCAGGAGACTTAGATACTTACAAATAGGTCCATTTTTTGAAATGGAATGCTAAGACTGAAAAATTCATTAACCATTTCTGCTTTTTCTGCCCCCAGTACTGGCCCTTTCACCAAGTGATACCAGTGAGGAGGCAGAAGTGAAAAAATAGTCCTGTTTCATAGTTTTCTTATCAGTTAAGGAAACTAAAGCATTCTGCAACCCAGAGGTCCTAGGTGAATAACTTGGCATTTTGGGACAGATTTTGATTATAATTTCAAAACATGGAAGAAACCATACCACATTTTTATTTTATATCAAATAGACAGTTCCAAAACCTAATAGTCTTTTGATCATCCACGCTGCATTGAGTTCCTTTCTCTGATTGAAGTTTTTTAAATATTGCGATATTCTGCAAAAAGAAATAAGTAACAATCCCTATTTTCCTCAACTTCCCTTCCCCTTTTCCTACTAAGCTGTTTATCATATTGATGATGATACTCACCATTAACATCACATTGCCAGTGTTCAAGAACTGCTTTTTATGAGTTCCTATGTAAGAGAATTGGGGCAGATGTGAAGCATCTCCAGAGTAGTCTGATGAGGTTTTTGTGACTGAGATGTGATTCTTCTGTAGAGAATTTCTTGTGTCTGTGAATACCTAGAAGGATAGTAAATGCAACTACATTGTGGGGTTTTATACTTACATTATCCATTAGTCTTTTCCCAGAAGGAAATAAATAGGCATACTCTCAGAGTTACAATCAAAGTCTGATTATCTTGTATAGTCCAGGGAACCACCTTAATGAAATTAAAAATCTCAAGCAAGAAATGGTGCTGTGCTATCTTTTCATGGCAAATTCACCCATTTCATATGTCAGAGAGACATATAAAATTTCATGAGTTAGGTGCTATCCCAACTGGAAGCAGCAATGCTCTGCTTGAGACCTTAGCCTTGTGGCGATTTGTGCTTCAGTGGGACCATTTGCTCACAAAGTCGAGTATTTATGTCACACCAAGTTCCATCTTCTGATGCAGTAATATCCACCAACATATGCCTTGCTAAACAGGTGGAGGGGTACAAGAGATGAATGAACAAAGAAGCAGTTGATTCATGGAACTTCATTTCTATTACAAACTATTTTCAGTTTGTGGTTGTTTAACAGTTTGTAGGGGAGGGGTTTTTGTCTGTTTCTTTTTCTTTCTTTTCTAATCTGAGAAAAAAGGATCTTGTTAACTCTTTCTTCTCCCTTGTTTTGACTGTTCCCTTTTCTTAATCTTCAATTCATTGTTATTTTTAATGTTTTTTTAAAGCCTTTTTCTATTTTACAGTTCTCTAAGCACTATATAACACCAAACATGCTTTGTAGATAGTGATTAATCTTTTAAGCAGAATTAGTACAAATCATTCAAAAAATACTATACAAAAGGCAAGTCTAAAGTGCTACAGTTCATCACAGGGAAATCAACAAGGCCCTAAGCAGAAAGTAGTGATGTTACTGTTATTTCTGGACTTTAGTGAAAACAAGTGGTAAGTTATTTATGGTATTGATGATACTAAGTGTTGCTATTCTAACTTTCCTGAATCAGTCAGAAAACAGACTACATCAAAAGTCTCAGTTGCCCTGCCTTACTCCATGTTCCTGTCACTGGGATCAAGTGAGAATCATTGTTGTACTCAATTGTGGATGCATTGAGCAGTCATGTTGCACTGGCCAGGAATTGTACGATGAACAGGAACATCATCTCAGGCCACCTCTGTATCTCTCTACTTTGTTCTCATCCTCCTTAAAAAACAGAGTTTTGAGGAAGGCAACAGAATGGTTGTTTATCAGGACACAGCAAGAAATTTCAGATGAGACAAGGAGGGTTAGAGGTAATGCAGATCATTGTTAAGACATCAGTGAAAGAAGCAGCAGATCTAGACACATACTATTAACTTTCTTTTTTTGTAAATAAAAAGGAAGCTTAACAGTTTTCTCCCAACAGCTCACTCCCCTATTCAAGTCTATTACATTTGACAAACTTTGGCCTGTGGACAGATCTATTACTGAGATTTCAGAAGCAGCAGCAGCTTGAAATATAGCCAGCTCAGAATACAGGGCAAATGGTCTGCATTAAATTCACGTGAACTGAAAAATGGGAATTACACTACAGTTTCACATGTGAGTGTCACACAAATTCTGAAGTTAAAGAAACACCACATACTGTTAAATGATAAGTCTTTTGTTTTAACGTTTCTGCAGTTCTCAATCTGTAGTAAAGCCTGCTATAGGCTTGTAATGTCATATCTTTAAACAAACATATGTCTTTTATTCATTCATGCCATTATATTTGGAAAATTATTGAAAATTTCTTTCCAGAATAAATTCTCAAACTTTTCTTCTATATTGACATTGAAGAAGTACTAGGTTTTTACAGTACGTAAAATGAATAGCTATACTGAAAGACATCAAATCCTACTATCCTGACTGTGTGTAATCAATCTTTTTAACTCATGTAAACACATGTGGCATTCAAGTTTATTATTACTTGAATTCTTGATTCAATTCATTTATATACTATATGTAATGTGACATATCACTATTTTTGGTTTGTTTCTTAACCACCAATCTGATAACCTTACATGGTCCCTTAACTATTGTGTTAGAAGAAATAATGAACAATTTTTTCCCTCCATTCCTTGTTTCTTTTTCACAACCTATAATAATTTTTAATTTCAAGCATTTCTTATATTAATTCATATTAACCCCACCTCATATGGAATTCATCATATGCATCCAAATGTCTTTGTTTCCTCTACTTAATATCTTAAGTTTTAATAAATTACTTTTGAGATAAGTTGCCTTGAATGAAAAATGGAATTAAAGGATGACACAGGAAAATAGTCACATAGCTATTTGTTTATTACTTAATGAGCAATTCTTGATTCTTACTTTTTTTTGTGCTGTCAACAATTAAGCATATGCTTTTATAGAACTATCTTGGATATCGGTAAGATCTTTTTCTGTTTAATATTAACCAATTTTGACCATGTCTATATTAATAAATGAAATAGAATGACATTCCTAGCTTTAAAGATGAATAAAATAAAAGCCAGCACATTCACAATCTTTAGAATCTACTTTTTTCCCCCTCTCCTTTTTTGAAACTTTCTTTTTTTATTATTCTTTTCTTTATAAGGTCTAAAAAATTTTTTGGGAATAAGCTAACAGTCAGGGTTCTAGTAGTTCATCTCATTCCTTCTTTTTTTTTTTTTTAATACTATGGTAATATAGGTTTAAATGTACAAATGAAGTTTTGAAATCCATCACTGAAGTAGAACCATTAAAAATGCTTTTTTCTATATATTCATAATTTGAATTCATGTCAATTTCTTCTCACCTGCTCATTTTATCATAGATTATTTTAGTTTTGATTACTTTGAAAATGTGATATTAGAATTCCCTTGCTGTTGTAATAGTAGAACTGTCTTTGCTATTGTTCCTATTTTTTTGCATAATTTTACAGGTATGACAAATGGGACAATTTTCAGAACAGGTCACCACTAAAGCTTCTTTTTATCACTAAATTTGTCCATTCTTTCCCCTTTTTTTCCTGCAAGAGTTACTAATCTGTGAGAAGGCAATACATTTTACATCTAATAATTCATAAAAAAGTTTAAGTTTCTGAAGTATCTTATGAGAGTAACTTCGAAAGTCAAAAGTTTTTGAAAAACCAAGTTCATTCCATCAATACCAGGCTTATCTGAATGCTTAGTGACTACTTTAGAGAACTCTGAAAAGTTATTAAAACATGACTTCTTGATAGAAAACTCAGTATTGGTTCTTCCCAAAGCTTCTCTTTCTCCATTTATAAACAAATTCTGTTTTGCATTATAACATAAACCAATTTTCCTTGTTTTACCCACAAGTCTGTTCTTCACACCCACACTAAAACCTTTCCTAAAAATTATTTTCTTACTTGCTTCTTCCCTATCATCTGAAAATATGGTAAATTTAGATGATGATTAACATACCATTTAACAGTTTGGTAATTCCATATTTGATTTATTTTAGAACTTTTGTTTGAAATTAATTAGTTCTATGCCTTTTATTGATATGCTCTAAAAGTATACTGCTAACACATCACTGTGTGGTATTTTATTATATCCTACCCTATAAAGACAGAAATGTGGAATAAGAATCTCCCTAAAATCATTTGCTATGAATGTTAATACAAATAGTTCATCTAGCATTTCTGTTATGTTCTACCTTTCCTTTAATGTTCTGTTTTTGAGATGATAATCTGTCAATTTTATCACCTCTCTTCAAAACCTTCTATTTCTGATGTGCTGGAAGAAGTTTTTGGTATTAGTTTTAATGCCTATAACTAGTTCTCATTAATTTTTTTTGTACAGCCTTATATTTTTACAATTCTTTGATGGGTTTTATATGAGAGAATTTTCTAGTTTTTCTAATCTCCTTCACTAAGCATGTAACTACTTCAGCCTTCCTTCCTTCCTTCCTTCCTTCCTTCCTTCCTTCCTTCCTTCTTTAAATTGCTAGCCAATTACTTTAAAACTCTCTGCACTGTCTCTTGAAGTTCCTTTAATTTATAAACTTTTTCTATTGAGTTTCTATTGTTGTCCTTTCTGTGTTAACTGAATATATTATGAAGAGGATTCCTTTACTAAGATTAAGAACTTTCTGAAAAAAATGCTTAAATGCTCAGCAAGCAATAAACAGTATTATACTTCAATAAAATTGTTGAAACATAAAGGAGCATGAATAGCAGAGTAGTGTGAACTAAGTACATCTAAAATGAAACAGCTTTTTAAAAGGGTCAGCAAACAATTCTGAACACCATTACCTAAAAACAGAGTGGAAAATTGTAGTTGGAAATTAACAGTGGCAAACAAAAGAATCTTGGAGTGCAGCAGATAAGAGTTTGCGCTTGTTACAAACAACACTTATTAGCTAGGCTTATGACAAGCAACACCACTGTATATCAAAAATACGAAATGCAGTTACTGATATTTACATTTCAGTATTCACAATTCCTTACTATCCCTTTTAGATAAAGAAAACTGCTAGTTCTCATTATTCTTCTCTGAATTTAGGGACTTCAAGTTAAAACCTGTTTTAATGAAATTTATCTGACTTAAATTAAAACATTTGAATTTGAGAAAGGTGTCTAAAACAAATGAGACCATCTTCGCACAGACCCCTTACCCAACACATTTTTCCCTACTATTAGTCATGTAAGTTAATCTAATTTTCACTGGGTGGCTGTCCAAGGGAGGCCCCAACTCTTTCTGTAACATTGCAGGATTGTACAAGAGCATTCATAGTCAGAGAGGATGTGGCACACAGCGTAACAGTGGGAATTTCTTCCTGACCTCTGGAGATCCCTTGTTATGTTGTTTGATTAAGAAGTGACTAACCTTACTTCTTACTGAAAGTTCTCTCAGGTTTTCCCTGAAATATTAGTAAAGTAAAACAGATATTTCCTGTAATGTCAACAAAAACTGAAGTAGTGAAGAAGAGCTGCCTCTCAGATGTGTCAGTAGACAAGAGACAACAGGACATAGGACACTTTTTTACTTATATAGATTATCATATTTAAAAAAAACCCTTTATTATTTTTTCTTAGGAAAAGAAGTTATTTTGCAGACAAAAGTGTCAAGTATTCTTATAAATAATACATTTAAAATTCAGTTCTAATATGAGATTTGCAATTAGATGCAAGTATCTGATAAAGTCTTTTTTATTCACAGTTCTGTAAGAGGCATAAAACTTTCATTCCATGAAGGTCATGCCACATTTATTACTTAGACTCATGTTATACATCTGAATTTCACAATATGGCAGAAACAACCACATGATATGAAAAATTGGTGTGACATAAAGTATATGTTTCCAGCTGATATCCAGAAATTTCAAAAACACAGTAAGAGATTAAATACCTTTATTCTTATTTTCATGGATTTTATTAAAACAAAAAAAAAAAAAAAGAAAAAGCTTGTGTTTTACATGGAAGAGTGAAAATATTTTCTACTGTGTTGCTTTTAGAAATATAAATATGAAACATGAAGGAGAAGATTACCAGGTCTGCTTTGCGAGAAAAGAACATAATTCTCTGCTCTATTAATATATTATTTTTAAAAAAGAAAATAAAGTACTTAACAAGACTTGTAAATACACTATGAAATTTTAATTCCTCATTCTCATTCTTAAGGTTATGTGGAAATATTGCAGTCATCTGAGATTTGTATTCCTGTGAAACATATCACTCATGTCAAAAAGATAAAATATGATAATGTGCACTTGGCATCTAGGCTAAATGTAAATTCTATTGAGAGCCTTTGTCTTTTTTCAGGTCATGGAAATATTCAATATTCCTTGATAAATTTTACCTAGGAATAGACTTGAACTAGAAATTACATACTAAAATCCCTATTCATGGACTTTTACTAAAATTCATTAAACTACTTTTTTCATTGGCTCCTGACTTAATAATTTCAAAGATAAGCTTCTAATTTTGAGAGTCTCACTTTTTATGCTTTAGAAAATACTTTTTTCTTTTTAGTAATTGCACTGTCCTTGTATTCCCACTGAATTTGATACTGGAGATATCTGTTATTTCAATAAATTGGAATGGGGTTTGATTCTCCTTATATATAATTTGAACTATTGATACTATGAGAAGAAATTTGCTTGAAAATTTAAGCAAATTCAGAATGCAGATGTTAGGTTTAAATGCAGTTTCTGTGACATTTCAGGGCAACTCAGTTTGTGTAAGCCCCCTGGGGCCCCTTTAGATCATTGGAAAGGTCTGTGGGCATAGAATATTCAAAGGCCACATTCTAGGGTGAAAGAACAAGTTTCTTTCAGGGAACAACAAACTTGTGGGTCCTTGTCTGAGTTGCTCCTTCTGTCTACTGACAATCAATGGAAGGCCATGCACACTAAATTATGGTATTTTCTTGGAGAGATTATTTTCAGTAGAGATGCTCAAGCTCATGTGAACAGTGTTTAATGGAAAGTTAAGGGTGAATCAGCTTTGGAATCAGGTAGCTTGTCAAGACCTTCAGATTTTGCTCTGTCAGGGTTACAAGTGTGGGTCTAAATGCGCCAAAGGGAAAAGTTGTGTAAGAATTGTGGGCTGAATATGGAAAATATTTTTAATACTGTTTCATGGTAGTAAGGCTTTTAGCTTCTGTATTTTTCCTCCTCAAGTACAGTAGACAGTTCCAAGTTTTTCCCTTTCTACTTTTTTCATTACATGAATTACAGAAATTGAAAAACTTTAATCATGAGCATCAATGAACTGAATTGAACAAAACTCCCATAAGGAAAGAACCTACATCAAGGTTGATGAGATTGATTATGCCAGAATCTGATAGGTGAACTTAGAGCTGTCCAATCCAAAATATATTGGTGAAGAAGGAAAAAGTTTAAAATAAATAAGTTTTAATTTCATTTTTATCAGTGCTATATATTTAGATGTCCCGTGTTACCACACACAAAATATATTTATTGTATACAACATCTCTGGTAGTCATCAAATTTCCTGTCTTGAGACCAGCTTAGAAAAATCCATACAGAAACATTTTGCTTTCAATGGACTTTGATGCACTCCTAGGCTGAATTCAGAGTGCAATCTGTAAAATATGTGTGGCTTCAAAGTACTTGTGCTTCAGTTCTCTGATGGTGCAGTATGCTATCTTTTGCCAGCCTTCAATTTGTAAAATATCAGTAACATGAATCTTAAATATTCAGAATTTTGTAGGAGTTAGCTGAATAAGAATCTTATAGAGGTATGACGCAAGTCAATAAAAGCTGCCGTAGCATTAGGAATGTGTCCAAAGCTTGTGTCTGTATTAATGGAACCCTATCTCCCATCAGTTTCTGAGACCAGCACATGCTCCAGCAATGCCTGGACTTCAGGCAGGTTTGGGACTGCATTACCTCAAATTCCCTTGTGCTGGAGCCAACCTGGAGCCACAGTAGCTGTGAGAAGCCTCTGATTTGGCCAGTAAGGCACAAAAAGGTATGTAACCACTGCCTGTGAGTTTCTTTTCAGCCAATAGCCAGTGACTGTTTTCTTCAAGAGGGAAAGATATTTAAATTATACTATACCAATATCTAAAGCACTACTGAATGACTCTTCTGCTTGGCTTGGGGTTTTTTTTACTTCTAAATTTATATACACTGGCTTTTGGGCAAATCATGTATTTAAGTAGACACAGTACAACATAATTCCTACATTGCTCTTTTCACCAGTGAACAGGAACTATGACTTTCTTTTTGTTGCATATTTATTGCAGGTTCTGAACCATGCTAGAAATTTGCATTTTTCTGCTTTCATTTATGAACGTATTATAATATTTTTCTCAGAAAAGAAATCTCTAATTTTATGATGATCATGATTCTTTTTTAATTTCTAATTTGTTATTCTCATAATATTAGCTTTTAAATCAGTGACATGGAGAGGAGCAGGATGTGAGATTAATATCCAACTTTCTTTTGCAAAAGATAGAATGTAGGAGACATTGACATTTTCATTTGATATCAACATTTTTAACTTAAAATGTACAGTACAGGAATATTAGCTATCTTGCTGTTGCTTTCGTGAAATTTTTGTAATTACAAGGGAAACATGATGCGTTACTGGGATATTTTAAAACACTTTTTCTAATTACATATTTATACACAGTGATTTCTGTATCCATCCTAAGGCTTTAATGAGTTTCTTTGCTATTACTTGCATGTTTTTAATAAGATACTGAACTTGGTGAAGGTTCTACAGGATATGATTTTGTAAGTAAATGTCTGACCTTTTTTACCCCCCAGAAAAATAAGAATAAGCATAAGTAGATAAGTATCTCACTTTCTTGACTTTGTTGTTTATTTTGCAGAAGGATAGCCGGGAGGTGATTTCCAATGGGTCCAATACTGTTTTGAAATGAGTCCAAGAGACTTACTTGTGACAGTCCCACCCAGCTGATAGTATGCAGTTGTTTTCTCTACTGAAAATTTGCATTTCCACAGGAGAAATCCATCAGTCTGATGATATTCCTTCTGTCACATTTGGTTTAAACTGAGAAATCAGTGAGAAGACTTTATGGACTGCTGTGTTCTTGCTAGAGGGAAAAAGTTAAAAAGCAAATGATTTCCCTATTATCTTCCACAGCCATATACGTGCTTTTTATCTCATTTTTATTTAAAATCACAAAATATGTTACTTTAAATTAAGCATGTTAGAAGAAGAAAAAAGAAAACAGAAAGAAAGAAAAAGGGAGGAAAAAGAAAAAGGGAAAGAAGAAGGGAAAAGGAAAGAAAAAGACAAGTTACTGATTATAGTGTTGCAAGGTATTTTCTCTTCAGCAAGTGAACTGTTTCATTTCTGCTCTTTCTCCCACCCCCAGCAATCTTTTATGTTTCAGTGACACAATTTTCTGTCTCTTAACTATCAAGAAAGATATTAATAGCATCATAAAGTAGATTATTAAAATTATATGGGCAAACCCTATTTAAAAAAAAAAAGTTTACCGTTAACCTGAATTAATTCAGTGATTTGGTTGAGTGGTCCATAAAAATACATACCACTTAAACTGACTTGATAAAGGAGCACTGAAATTGTCTTCTCTAGGCAAGAACTTCTCCGTCTGTTTTCATTGTCATCTCATTAATTTTCCCCCTCTTCTCTCAATCCAGTAATTTATCCCTTTCTTAAGTATTTTTTCTCTCTGAGGCACCACCAGCTTGTCTCATGTGCTGTTATGTGCTGCAATGCCTTCACAAGTCTTCAGTCCCTGCTGCTGTGGCAGTGGTGGTGAGGGAGTCTAGAAGCCACACATTGGGCGCCAATTGCCGCAATGCCTCTGGTGGCGCACCAGGCAACCACTTGCGGTTCCAGGGGATGGCCAGGGGCTTCGGAGGCACGGGAGGGCTGGGGAAGGTCTGGCAAGGGTTCACCTAGTCCACCGATGATACAGGCACGCCGAGGAAGGAGAGACAAATGGAGGGGCTTTCCCAGATGGTTTATTTGGGCACCAGGGGCGTGCCAGGGAAGCACTGGCACAGCGTGTTACAGTTACATATATACTAACATGAGGGGGCGGGGGAGGGTACAAACATCCTATGAGGTAGGAGTGAGGGGTTTGTATTTGGCGGGCTTTGTATAGGATTGTGAAATACAGAGCCCTCTGGGGTGGAAACCAGATACCGAGGAGGGAGGAGAGGGCAGCAGTGCCTTGCCATGGAGAAAACAGAAATCTGGCCAACAGCACACCGCAACAGTTTTGTTCTGTGATGAGTCCATTGTCAAGCTGCCTGAAACCAACTGTGCCTGGCCCGGGGCAGGTCCTGGCATCCTACGACAGAAGCCACACTTGCTACCAAACCTGGTCATGTCCATCCACTACGGGCACCCATAATAAGTTCTTTATAATACATTTATTTTCAGTAATTCCTTCAGAAAATGTTCTGTATGAACAATTTTAATTTTTAGCTGACTACCAAGAAGTAAGCGGCAAAGGTGTAGGTGTTTGGATCCTTAAATATAAAAAATATGTAGGAATGTATCATTATACTTGTTTCATCTATAAAATAACATTGATCCAACATGAGCAATTAAATTTTCAGGTCTCTAATTTCAATTACTTGAGCTCCCCAGATGATCCACTGAATCCTAAGAGAGCCATTTAAGCATATCTACTGACCTGAGCAGTCTGAGACTTCTACCAAAGATTAGTTACCTTAACATGTGACTACTGTTAGGATAAATAATTTCTTCCATTCTCCCCTTATGTTAAAATATCTTCTGCAAGTTAAATTATGTCCTCATTAGAGAGATCTTTTTTTCTCTATTCTCTTAGAATAAGAAAATGCATCTGAGAGAATTTACATATTATTTTGTGGGTTTTGATAACTGCTGGCAATTAATTAATAACACCAGGAATTTATGGGGAGAAACATTTGACAGTTGTGCAACAAATGCATTACTGACTATACTGACACACATTATTGTAAATTTACCCCTTATTGTAAATGGTGCTATGGAACAGAATATTTGTAGTCTTGAATGCATAATTTATAGTTATGTTTCATTAGGGGTCCCTTTTCAAAATGCAATCTTTATGATTTTTGTCTGAGCTGCACAACTGTCACTGAAGCCACCAGCAATTGCAATTTTTTTTTTTTTCAAATATAAATCTCAGGGAGATTTTAATGTTTTTCTTCTTTTGTTTCTCTCCTTTCTTTTTTTCTACTAGTAACTCTAAGGTGGCAAATAACTAAAGCTCTCGGCTAATTTAATTTCAAAGCAGCATACCCTTCCTCTGTTTCATTACTAATTCTCCTGGGTATATGTTTCTTATCTTTTATTAATCACAAACAACTTTCTTACATTTACAACTTTGCAATTGGTCTCCAAGTAATATATGCAGGTAGATTTGAAAATTAGTATTGAAACAGAAGAAAGCAATGTATTTAGAAATTACTGAATATCTGGTTTCTGCATTCTCAGTGTTTGGTCTCCTCTGCAAATTATTATGTATTTTGTACATGACATAGAGGGTGGTATAGAGATTAAAACTCAATATTCAAGTCAGCCAAGGGAGACATGTCTTGTTAAACAACATTTCTGCAAATTAATTAATTTTAAGAAAAAGAATTATTTGTGCACATAAAGCCAAATGTCTGAATCACAACTCATTCACATTCTGTTTTTCTATAAAGGAAAAACCTGTAAAGGAAACCTCATTGATTTTTTTTGGTTTTGGCAATAATACAAAGCCACAAATGGTGCTAATAATTCATAAGTGTACTCCTTTTTTTATGTGTAGTGTATTTCCATTCTTTTTGCAGTACATAATTAGTTATTGTCAGAACAATTGATCAGGATTCTGGTTTAATTTCTATACAAATCTTTTTGTTTATGTGTACACTTTACAGAGTCAAAATCAAACTTCTTAAGCATTAGCTGAGATGTTCAGTTTTATTCAGACTCCTCAGAGGGGGTGGAGGGAAGTTATAATTCTTTGTAGATGATGTACAAGTAGAATACTATTAATTTCTTGCCATTTTAACTATTTTAGTGTTATGCAGATTGTCTAGCTGTGTAAGCTCCTTCCATAGTCAGATGGGAGAGACAAGTACCTCCAGAGGCTTTTAGCCAATCACCTGAAATAAGTGGTGTAAAAACCTCTTTGTGATGACTTGTTTTTCAGATGCACCTAGATTTGCAGATATTCTCAAGCATCTGATAAGTCTGCCAAAGAGAAACTATCAGGTAGCAGGTCATGTTGGGTTTATTGCTACCATTGTATTTAAAAATCTTTTAGCTATAACAATAAAATTAACTTTTCCTTTTTTTTCCTTTTTCTCTGAAAGAACATTACTCTTAATTAAATGTTAAATAAGTTATGGATTGCCTCTGCTCTTTGGAAACAACAAACTAAAAAAAAAAAAAAAAAGGAAAAGGAAAAAGGAAAAGAAACTGAAAAGGGCGCTGATTTTTTTTTCTTACAAATAGTCAGGTGTTCTTCAATAAACCAGAGGTCATATGTTAAGGCACAACCTCTGTTTCTTCATTCAGCCATCCAAAATATTATATATAGTTTGCCATATCAGGGGAGTATTTCTCAACATTTCTTTAAAAGATCACAAGGAGTAGAAACTCCCTGAACAATTTATTGATTTATTTGCTAGTCTTCACACTTAGATTTTTCGTCCCCCAGTGCCTATCATAAATTTTGGCATCTCCAACAGAAGCACATTTTAATGAGTCAATTTATGCAAGCTGTTTAAAGTAAGTAGTGTACTATGAACTTAACACATAGTGTAGCTTTTCACTTAATGGATTCTGGGAATGCCATTACTTTCCCCTGATGCAACTGAGTTTAATATGTACCCAAATGACTAGCACAAAATTTTTTCAGTGAGTAAACTAGACACATTCATCTCATTCTCCTCCTTAATGTAACTTGCCATTTTTCCATATTTGATACTTTTAATTCTCTAAGACGAAAAATAATAATATTTATTTTAAAGATCTACCCTATATATTCAAATCAAAATCCTTCTTTTCTTCATAGCTGAAAGAAATGTTTCTAGTTTGTTTAGCTTTTTTACCTTGAAAAAAATATACTTAACATCTTATCAGGTTTATTTTCATTAGCATTTGGCATCGTTGAATTAATGTACTAAAAAAACCCCAGAACTGAATGTAGACATGAAGAGATGATAAGGAAGTGAATAAAACTAACTATATTATTCTCTTATCAATGTAAGGCAGTGAAAATATGAAGTGGCAGGCACAGACAACTATGCGAGTTGTAATATATGATTTCTTGCAGGCAATACATAATTTTTAAATCCTATCAAAGGTTCCCCCTCATTGACTTAAATAATGTAAGGGCAAGGGGAAGTATTCTTACCAGTTTGTTTGTTTGCTTGTTTGTTTTTTAACCTGTTTCACACCACACAAACCAAAGACCTAACTAACATTTTACATGTTGTCTGTTGCAGTCCTTTTCAGCAATGTGGTGAGTTTAAATTGATCAGCTGTCAGATTTCAAATCCAGCCACTGGCTTTCTCTTTCTCAACAGGATGAGAGATGTAAATGAAAAAGTTTATGGGGTGACATAAAGGTAGAAAGGTCACTTACCAATTTCCATCACAGGCAAGACAGACCTGACTTGGGGAAAAAAAAGAGATGATTTATTGCCAATTAACATAGAGTTGGCTGGTGAGAAACAAAGACAAAACTAAAGCACCTTCCTGCCACCCTCGCCCTTTTTACACAGATGGGACTTCACTCATTCATTCCCATGTCTTCAATCTCCTTCCCCTGCTTCTGCTGCTTCCCAAGTAGCACATGGAGGATGTGAGATGTTTGATTATGGTCAGCTTGTAACACTTCCTCTCTGCCCTTTCTTCCTCCTCACACTTTTCCCTTGCTCTGATGTGGGCCCTTCCCACAGATTGCAGTCCTTTGGGATAAGTCTGCTCCATCATTGGTTCTCTGCAGGGACTGCAGTTACTGTCAGAAATTTGCTCCAGAGTGGGCCCTTCACAGGCTGCAGTGTGGTTATTTCTGTTGGTGTGGTCCTCTCCATGCATTGCAAGGAAATATATGCTCCACTTTGGTCCTTTCCATGGGCTGCTAGAGAATATCCATATTTCTTTAGCCCTTCCTCCCCCTCCTTCCTCTCTTACCTTGCTGTTCATGGGGCTGTTTCTCTGGCTGCTGGGCAACTTTTTTCCTTTTCTTGGTTACAGTATAATAGAAATGTACCACCTTGACTGTGACATTGAGTTGTGCCATGCAGTGGGTCCATTGGAGCCCTCTGGAACCACCTGTGTTCAGCACTGGGCAGGTCCTGACCCCTTCTCAAAAAACACGCCCCTGCAGCTCTCCCTAGTTACTAAAACCTTGTAGTGCAAACCAAATACATCAAAATACTGACAAATAATTTTTCTATCACACAAGAAAATGCTCTCTATATAATTGCAAACCTGTACTGGAACAGTGTTCAGTGCTACCAAATAATGTGTTCGGAAAATCTAATCTTAGCTTTCAGTGTTGACCACACTCCACAGGGCCTTACCCCAGCCCCATGGCCAGTAAAGACCACTGAAGAGAAATAATAGAGTACCAGCATGCTAGTCCTATATAACCTCTGAAAGAATCTGTGCACTTTTAGTGAAGAGAAAGGAAACCAAGTGATACAGATGCAGGTGGTACACCTGCGTGTACAGAAGAAACATAAGCTTTGAATTAATGAATAATACTTTTCAGGGACCGCAAAACTGCCCGGGGTTTTGCGTGACAATTTTTATCCAGTGCCCTAGGTCAGATAGACGGCTGCAGAGGAGCGGTATTTCTTTGTCTATCTATTTACCTAGGTATTGCCTCTGCAGTGTAAGGCAGAGCAGTCGTTATTAATAAAGCAGGCAGAAGCAAAGAAGAGAGAATGGATTCCTGATAGCATCACCCAGGTTTTATTGTCTCTTCAGGATGCGAGCTATCAGAAAGACCTCGAGAGGGTGGTTACACAGAGTTTTAAGGGGAAAGGAAAGGGGTAGTCAGAGGAGAAGGGTCCAGGGTCTCATCAAATCACAGATTGATGTGGGATGACAGTTTTCCAATGAGTTCTGGGCAGAAGTGGAATATATTTGCATTAACCAATTGATATAACAGAACAGCAGAAGTTTCTAGCAACTCTTGAATAGTAAAACAATGTGATGAATATTAAAATAACAGAGGTAGAACAGAATCTTTGCTTGACAGGGTTAAAACGTGGCAGCTAGGGGATTTCCCCTAGCTCACTGCTACACATGAAATTGAAAGGTTGTTCTTAACTTGAAACAACAAGGCTAAATAAATTCTGCTGATTCATTAGACAAAAAAAAATTACATTAAATTTTTTTAAATATGTCTGATGGATTAAACCATATTTATGAAGAGAACATTGTATATTATATGACATTATTAATAATTTCCTGGTGAAAGCACTCAGAGATGTAATTTAATAAGTTCATGTGAAAAATATGCTGCTTCTAATTAATGTTACTGCTTAGATAATTAGGCAAATAACATCATAGAAATAACCAAAATTTTTATACATCATTTTGCTCTCGTATTTTCTGTGGCCCACTCTCTTCACCAGCATCTGTCGCAGGTCGCTGATTCTTAGCCTTTACAGCTCTACAATTTCCTTTATAAATGTAAAATCTTTATTTCAACATAAGTAACAACTCCCTGATGTTTAACCTTTACTTCTTTGCTCTTTTCATTCCAGTCACCTGGCAAATACAGTAGGCATTTTTGTTCTACTGCTGAGTAAAGCATACTTTCTGACATATGAAACAGTATTTTCAAGTTTATCCATTAGTGGTCTGAATCTAATAACCATGCAACATATTGACTCATTACACTTCCTTAAATATCAGATCTGGCAGCTTTATTTGTTGCAAAATATAATTTTGCAAGAAAGAAAACATGACACAAGTGTTTGCGGTCTACAACTGAAATTTCATCACCATTAAGTAAATACATTGCCTTCTAGAGAAGAAAATAATTGTAGTTGATATTCTTTTTGAGGCAGAAAATAATGTAATTGCACTAACTGAATTAGAACAGGATAAACTGCATGACCCCATTCCAATACATTTTTTTCTTATCAATTTTTTATGGGAGCTACAAATTCTGTCCAATAAAGGACTGAATTAAGTGTCCAGAATGTTGTTTCAAATTTAGAAGTATTGTCAAATCTGTCTTATATACTTTTACTGAAGAATTAATCCTCATACAATTGGCCAATACATTCAAGTATCCTAATACTCAATAAAACACCAAATAAAATTAATAGAAGGTAAAGCATTATTATTATTATTATTATATGATCATTGTCATTATCATCATTATCACTATCATTGTTATTATATGAAGATTGAATCCACCTAGATGATGTATCCAAAGTAAGGAACCTTTTAGGTTTTAAGGTTTCCCTGTTTACTGTATGGACATTTTAACTTTAGAATATTTTTATTCTCAGACTATAACTATGATGTTTCATATATCACCAAAAAATTATGCTGAAAGAACAAATAAAGAAGCATAAAATCATAAAATCATAGAAACATGGAATCTAGGCCACCCTCCCCTAAAATGGTCAGGGAAGTCTTCAACTAGACCAAGCTGTTCAAAGCTCAATCCAGCCTGGCCATGAAAACTGCCAATAATAGGGCATCTACAACTTCTCTGGGCCACCTGTTCCAGTGTTTCACCATCCTCATGGTAAAGTATTTCTTTGTTATGTCTAGTCTCAATTGACCCTCTGAGTTTCAATCCATTGCCGCTTGTCCTATCACTATAGGTCCCATTAAAATCTGTCCCCATCATTCTTATAAGCTCACTTTAGGCACTGGAAGGCTGCCCTAAGGTCTCCCTGGAGCCTTCTCTTCTCCAGCCTTAATAATCCCAATTTTATGTCTTTCTTCACAGGAAGATGACTAGAGGATGAGCTGGCACATTGTGTATAGAAAAGGAGTCTGGCAGATGGATGCTGCCAAGGTCAAGGTCTCTACATGTCTTGAATTTACACTGATTGTTAGTATAAGATGAAGTCTGTACCACTGTGTCTGTTTTCTTCTCATTTTCAGATGGATCAATATATAGGTAGACAGACAGACAAGATATCTATTTTACCTCATCCCATCTCTATTTTGCTGTCCTTTATTTTTTAAGCACTATAAAACTGAGTCATAATTTCTTAACCCTGATTGATTTGAAGAAAAATCTTGAAAGTAAACCCTACTTGTTAGAAAAGCAAAGACTTAAGGAATATCAGAAAATAATTTTACCCTCTTTACAGAATGAGATGTATCATTTTCAATAGCACATAGTGCTGTCATACAAATGTTTGAGAAGTGTAAACTTTCTTATAATAATCAGTGAGAAAAAGCGAAATACCTTCCATTGAAAAGATATTGCCATTCCAGAACACTGTTGATCATTGTCAGATACAAGACATTTTGTCAAAATGTTGCTATTTCTACTGAAGTCTTCAAAGTTCCTGGTGCTTTTATTCATGTGTCTGTTTAAATTGTCTCCAGTCGTTAGTCAAGGGATGATGTGTTAGTGGTTAGCAGTGGAAAAGGACATGAAAACACCAGCTATAATTGTGATTTTTTTTTTTTTTTTAACTTGGATCAATTTGGCATGCACAACCGTTATGTCCTTTGGAAGAACAGCAAGCATTGGTACATCTAACATACCTCTTTATAATGGAGAACATTATTGCACTTACTAAGACAAAATTCTCATTTGTATCCTGAAACAAGGGAGGGCTGACAAAGTGTCAGCAAAATTAGGCAATGATAAAATTATAAAATAAAGATAATTACATCTGGCAGCACATGAAAGGAAAGAGAATTACAAAATAAATCAAGATGAGAGGAAAAACTGGAGTTCATCTAGAAGTGCAGGAAAAGTGTTTCGTGCTAGCTAAGTGTTAGTCAATTTAATGATACTGGAAAACAAATGACAAATTTAATTAATTCAGGAATAAATTAACAAGGGAGCTTAACTTGAAAAACAAGAGAATTATTTATCTGAGTCTATTCTGAGAGAATATTTTACAAAATAATTTAGATAAATACAAAAAGAATAGGAGGAAAATTGTTCTATGTTATTTTTTTAGGTTCAGAAAATCTAAAATTAAAGGATCAAATATTAAGAAATTACGTCTTATAAGATTATTATCATAAAGAAGAAAAGAGTCAATCATTTTCATCCACTGGAAAGCAACAAGAAAATCCCTTAATATGCAGCACAGAATATCAAGGTGTTAGGACTCTATTTCGTCACTTTTACAACTACTTAGGTAATTAAAATATTGGAATAAGCTAAAGACTAAAAACTTACATAAGTTCATTTAAGAAGTTAATGCTTCTTAAAACCCTGTTGAACTAAGAAGCAAATTACTTGGACTAGGATAAAGACATTCAGTAATGGCTGTTTATAAATGCACTTATTGATAGATGCATTTCCATGAATTTCAGCTGTCTAGCAGGTAATACTTTAAGATTTAGAGAATTACATAGAATTTCTTGAGACTGAGAGAGAAAAAAAATCTATGTTTAAAGGGGCTAAATTAGCTTCCGAAGTGAATTTTTGTCTCCATTACCTAAAGATAATTGTTTCCGGGGTGGGGGTTTTTTTTGTCTCTTTGTTTATTTTTAATTGTATTATTTGTTTCTGTCCAGATTAATAGTATAGAACAAATGGAAGACAAAATAATTCTAAAATTCATGTTGTTTCACTTCTCAGGCATTTTAAACTGATATGCTTAGAAATACCTTCGTCTGGGCTTGATCACAGGATCCTGCTTTTCAGTAGATGCATTGACAATCAGTATCCATAAAATAAGACCATGAAGTAATTGCAACATCTTTTCTGGGGTTTGTTTTGGCTAACTGTATGTAATTAATTGTATGTCTCCATGTTCCCTAATGTTACATTTATATTATTTATTTGAAAGCACAGTATTAAAGACTGTTATTTTAGTTTCTGTTACTATTCTGATGTGAAGTAGCTCTCTTAATCAAACACAAGAGCAATGTCTCTGTATTTTATTTCTAATAGCCCAATTTTCCAAGAAAATAAAAATCCAGAGAGTGTTCTGATTGCATGGCTATTTTCATTCATTTGAAAAGATTCTTTGATGCTGTTTGTTTCTAAAAATTTGTTTTAAACTCAATGAAGGTAGGCACAACTAAAAATTGACAACTTTAAATCAAGACCTACTGTAATTTGAGATCTTTATTGAAGCTGAGTAAAATGTTCTGCATAAGTGCCACCTACTGAATTGGAGGTTCAGTCAAGACCACTTTAGACATTCAAACTCCATATTAAATATCTGAATCTCTGCCAGTGTCCAAAAGCAACTCATAGAAGTCAAAATTGGGATATGATTAAATAAACAGATTTTTCACAGATGAAACCATGTTCCTACTTTTTTAATCCGATGTTCATCCTCCTTAAGAAAGTTATCAGCAACTCTTGGGCAACTAAATTATTAAATAACTCTAAATAAAAAGTAGATTGATTTGCTCATACTAGTTTAGGTGTTTTTTTATTAAACAAATTATTTCCATATATATAATAATCTTTTTACATTACTGGAATAAAGAAAAATATACTTAAAATCCTGGCCATATATCCAAGTGAAAATTTTTTATACAGAGGATATACAATGGCCAGTTGGATGAATGGACACAAGGGCTGCAGAGCTACCTCTTATACAGCAAAAGAATTTCACAGCTTGACTTGTATTATAATGAAGCAATATGAGATAAAATATATTTTGTTTTCTATCTGATGAGAATGACCTCTTATGGAAAGTAAAATTCATATGCCACAGGTTTCAGCCTGAAGACATCTATTTTAACTCTCAAAATTTGGTTATGTGCATACACAGATACCTGATTATGAGCAAACATAGAGCTAGGAATTCACTGGTAATTCAATCAGTGACTTGGTAGTTGATTTGTCCAAGCTGTTACCACAGTTGAACAAGCAGGAACCCAATCACACCACGGCGAGTGTGGGAGTCTTCTGAGACCCAGTGCTCTAAGTCAGTGCAAAGCCTTTAACTAGTAGTTGGAAACATCAGATTTACTTAGTCATGCCTTCCAATGCTGTTTGATATTTACGGCTGAGCAGAATTGATCCTTGCTGACAAGAAGAGAAATCTTTAGATGTAGAGCGTGTGAGTATGGGAGTGTTTCTGGGAAAGTTTTTAACATTTATTTCTATGTCTGGTGTTATTTATAAGCACCTGTAGACCTCTTTCTTTCAGTCTATAAGTCTATCCAGACACATTTACTAAAGAGACTTACTTACATAAAATAAGAGTATCCCGAGCTCCATAAATACTTCAGTCTTTTTTTACTATTTCAGTGAAAACTCCATGATTAAAAAATAAATATAGAATGAACATTTCTCATGATTTTTGGTAAATCTGAATCACCTGGAGTGTACAGGACAGTGGGACAGAGCTTAAATGACCTGCCCACATCCTCCAAAACTGTGAGATTGGTGGTTTTCACAAATGCAAAATATCATCAAAGGGGAAAAAGCAAGTAAGCCATAAAAAGGGCAAGAATTTCTGTCTTGTTTTGCAAGATACTGTTGAGAAAATAAATTATATTAAATATTTTAAAAATACAATGGGTATATATTTTATTGCAAATGTTGTTTCATTGTGAGGTTTTTTGGGAGGTATTTTTTTTATTTTGGATAAAATCTACAGGCATAATCATTCATGCATAGGATAAAATCATCTGGTCATTATTTAGATGCAAATAATTCTAGTTAGGAAACAATGGAAATTGTTGGTAATTCTAGTTAGGAGACATATGGAAAAGAAATAACAGGAATGCATTTAATCATAAATACATAAATGTATATTCGATTTTTGTCACTTGAGGAAAGACTTACATGAATGTGATATAATTCAGAGGGGGTTTTTTAAAAGTCTCATAGATAACAGCTATTAGTAAATGATCTGTGAGTGACTGAGTAAGCCAGACTGTTATTGTTGATGCTAAAAAGATCTCTTCAGTAAGTAACCTGCAGTTATTTACCTGGCAGGGCAGATTGCTTGCCTAGTCAGGAAGTAACTTGATATATCAAAACCATACCAGGTTGAGTTAACACACTTTTAATATTATTTCTCTAAATTTTGATTAATCTATAAAAGAAACATAGATAATTTTAAAACCAGTGTTCATTATTATTGAGGGAATGTTATCCTCTTTCAGCAGTTTTATTAATTGATTAGTAGCTCTATTCTACATAAATAATTTAAAAACCTAAAGAAAGTGGACTGAAAGATTTAAGGCAACTGAATTTAAACTTATAATGCCACCAACTCAAACTCAGTTGTCACTTGAACAAAGAGATGGGAAAGATTCAGGTGTGTAATAAGCTTCTTGCTCTTAGAGTAGTAAGGCTCTTCCATCAAATATTGAGAAATGCTCTCAGTGCAGAAATGAGGTGTATTCAGTGCCTTACCAGTGCCTGTGCCTTATAACTACATGTTCCGGTCTGCACTCGTGATTGCTCCTGTTCTTTTTCCATTGAGTTTTCAATCTTTGTTTATATTCAGTAATGCAGACCAAACATGAAAAGCTGCCAGTACGGACTTCTTTGTTAAAAACAAAAAAAAAGGATGTCAATCCAATCTGACAGGAATAAATTGAATTCAGTTTTCCCATTACCTGGATCAGGGTTTTAATTACTGTATTATTAAACACATTTGCTCTTGTCCATTGTCAGCAAATCCAGAGAGTTCATTGTGCATATCCAAAAACCTTGGTAAAACCCTTGATTCAATAAATAGTTTTAGGTTTTTAATCACTGCTTCAGAGACTTTAATCTTTCAGGGTTGCATAATAAAGCTGACAGATTTCAGCCACTCCTTTTCAGAAGGAAGAATAATGCATCAGAACCTAAAATAAGATACCTTACATGCTTAAAAGCAGAAGAATAGTGAGGAGATAGGTGAATGAGATCAGTACAGTGATAACCCAGACATAGCTTATAATAAAACACTTAAGGCTTTGTTAAGATTCGTATTTTACTTTGTAGAATGTTGTTATTTATATTATCATTGTCTGTTTAATACAGATTTCAAAAACTCTTTAAATTCACCATTAAGTATACTTTTTTTTTTTTTGAGTTAAAACATCTATCTAAGTCAAAAATCAAGTGTGAATTTAAGCTTCAAGGCATGGAGAAACAACCATTCTGTGTTGGTTTTATTTTGTAGTGTTTAAGTATGTATAGCAAACAGTGTTCTAGTCTGACAGAAGGGTAAAACACACTTTTCAACAAAGCATTGGACAAAATAACTTGCAGGAAGCAAATTTGCATGAATCCTTACTTGCTAACATCCATTTGTCATTCTCGTAAATCGGATGTGTGACAGTTTTGGTGTTTGGAGGGGCGGGGGTGTTTACCATTTATATGAACATTTGAACTATATGAGATTTGGTGTTATCTTTCCAATACAAGTAAGAAAACAAAAGTTGCTAAGGTCGCAAGCTTGAAGATTATGACTTTTAACAGTGGTATTTTGAAATAGTCAGGTGATATTTGAGACTTTTAAGCAATCAATAAAATTTTGTAAAGCAATCTGGGATGACCAATTTCTTCAAATTCTGTTCTTAAAAATGTATGCTCTTACTAATCTATCATTGATGAAGTTTTAGCATTGCAGAGGATACACAGCAAATAATTGTACTTCATTACACCTGATTTTTTGGTTGAGTATTACCAAAAGTGTACACAAAATTCATCTTGGACAAAACTACTCTAATGTCAGATTTCTGTTCTTAGTAATAAAATGACAGTTTCACACATGTTTACAAACATGCTCTACTTCAACCAACGTAAATGAAAATTAGAATTTCCGTTCCTTGCAAGAAGTTTGGGTATTTTTGTTCCACACTGAATTAAAATTTGGTAGGTATATGTTTTTCTATTTTTATAGCACTAATTGGCTCATCCAGAGAATACAGTATATTATGACAGTTTTCACAATTAATTTAATATTTCAAGTGGATTTAATTAGTCTGTATCCATTTCCTTTGAAGTCAGTACAAATCTAGACTGCATTTTTGCATTCATAAGTGTTGGTTCTTATCTGAGATCCTATTCTCTTTGAGAAGATTTGCTGTCCAAACACCTGTTGCTGATATACACCATGTACGAACTGCAGGAGTGCAGACATGGAAAGTAGTTCTGCAGCACTGATAGATCTTGGAGACAGATAAAACACATTTTCCATAGGTGCACATTTGTCATGGTTTGACCCTGTTAAAGTGCCAGGCACCCACAGCA
>VYZT01008904.1:0-30003 GCA_013400735.1 Pomatostomus ruficeps
AAGAACATATAAATAAAGTCAGATGATAAATAAAAGTAAGACATCCACAGTGGAGCTGTTCCCAGCCCTGTGTGGCAAAGGCTGTGGCTGTCAGTCCCCTCGGGGCGGGGGGAATGAGCTCCAAACAAACGCTGCTCTGTAGGTGCGATGCCCATAAGTGCATTTTTGGATCGTGGTCCAAGCCTGCATCCTTCGTGAGCTCAGGAATGTGCCAGGACGAGTGGGTTTTTATCAGCCCAGCGCCCCTCCATCGAGCAGAGACCGGGTTGGGAGCGTTGCACATCAAAGAGGGGGGAATTAATGAATGGGAAAACCTTGACATTTACACAGTTTAGACACCTTACTTTTATTTAAGGTTTTTTTTTTATGGAAAGGGTGCAGAACCCTTGGTGAATAGACCTGTTAATGCCTCTTGCTTTTTGTGTTTCTATGTGCCAGGTCTAATAATTGTCACGTCAAGCTAAGTGAGAAACATCCAGACACGTCCATGGGAGAAGCCGTGGGGCTTTGCTCCGAGTGGCTCCTGTTCCTCCTGGGTGGGGAAGAGGGAAGGGCAATAAACAACAGGAATTTGTTGGTTTCTCAGTGCCGGGGTTCATCACGTGTAAAAATGTAGGACTTTGGAAGCCATTAATTATACATAAAGTCAATAACCAATCTTAATAGAACTTAAAGTGACAAAAGCGATGACATTTAAAAAATCAGCTTCCCCCTGCCTCGAGTCTGGGACCATCAGGGAAAGGACAAAAGGCTGGAAACATGTTCTGGACACGCAGTAATTGCCACGGCAAATTTCTGATGTCATTAGAGAAAACTGCTTTTTGTGTAGGTAGATCAGGAAAGGGAGAAATTCGGGATAACAAAGGTCAGGTCTGTGTCTGGGCTAACCTGCCCTGCCTGTCAGCAGCAAACAGGATTTGGGATAAAAAAGTATGAGGATTTGGGGTAAAAAGTATGAGGATTTGGGGTAAAAAGTATGAGGATTTGGGGTAAAAAGTATGAGGATTTGGGGCAAAGATGTATGAGGATTTGGGGTAAAAAGTATGAGGATTTTGGGTAAAAAAATATGAGGATTTGGGGTAAAAAACTATGAGGATTTTGGGTAAANAAGTATGAGGATTTTGGGTAAAGAAGTATGAAGATTTGGGGTAAAAAAGTATGAGGATTTCCTCTTTTATGATATTTTAATTCTTACACAAGAGCAGGTTTTAGCTGCACTTTAATTTTCCCCCCTAATAAATGAAGCAGGACCACAGTGGACAGATAAGAAAATAATAATAATGCTAATAATAATACTGGTAATAGTAATAATTCCTCTTTGCTGCTGCTGACTTCCAGAGACTGGAATCTGATCCAATCCGACAATAATTAATGCATCTGAACTTCGGCTTGTATTTGCAGTTTGTAAAATTTATAAGAAATATGTGTACCCATGAAAATCCAAGCTTTAAAAGGAGTCCTAGCACCCAATTTAGGCATTTATTCTAATTAATCCTGTGCGAGGCGAGAAGGTCTGCTACGAAATCATCATTAATTTATATTCCTGCAGCACAGTTTATCTCATTTACTTTGTACCTTATTTTTTTTTTTTTCATGGAAGATCAAGAACCGATTCTTGGCCATTATTGTTGGCAGAATCCATTTGAGAAGAGCCAGAGGAGCGAGAAAAGCGAGGCGCCCACACACGGGGAAGCCTTGCCAGGTTCTGGACCTTTTTTTTTTTTTTTTTTCAGCTGCCTAATTGAGGAAATATTTTTTTCCTTTTTGTTTCCAGTGGGTGGGTTGGTTGGTTTGTTTCCTCAGGAGTGGGAATTTCGGTCGGTGCTCGCCCTTGTTGCAGTTTGGAAGAGCAGGAGCCGGGGCTGTTAGCGAGTGACATGCCCGGGAATATAAAAAATATAAAAGAGCGCTACATCTTTGGAGCTGTTTCCCGGTATTCCCCAGCACCCTGGCTTGTTGCGATTTGAAAGGAGCTATTGAGCTGAAAGGAGGGACAAACAATCTCCGGGCGGACAAAGCCGGGGAGAGCCAAATTGCCATGAAACGCTCGTGTTCCAATTCATATTCAAATGGGGCTCGCAAGCAGCTGGACGAGCTCGCTGTGGCCGGCCACAGCTGAGCGCGGCAGCCGAGCAGGAATCACAAGCAATTTGCCGGGAGCAGATGAAAGGTGTGCCCGTGTGTTCCTGGCCTTTCAACGCGGGAGAAAAGCCGCGGAACTGGCGCAGGAGGTGGCAAGGTGTTGGGCAGAGTTTAAGAGCAGCGAGGCAAATTCCCCCGGCTGGGGATTGGCGCTGTTTCCTTCCGAGTCATCCGGGTTATGCCGATTTACAGCAGGCAAAGATCAGCTCGGATGTGGTTGTTCCTGGCACTAATTTCGATGTCCTTCTGTTTAGTGTTGTTGTGGGTTTTTGGGGTTTTTTTTGGTTTTTGGGGTTTTTTTTTCAGGGAAATTATTATTTCTTACAAAATACGCAGCAACCACTCTATCAACTAATCATTTAATTTTTGAAGGGCTGGATCCTTATTAATTTAAAACTCATGAGGGAGACACCTGGAGAAAGAGAAAACCTGGGTCAAAAGTGCCTTTTTCCATATCCTAAACTGACCTGGCGCTAACACGGTTCTCAGCAGATCCTCATTGTGATGGAAAGCAGCCCAAATTCTCCCTAATTCACATCTTGCACCCCTCTAACTGAGCCACCTTGGAGCACGAAGGTGATTTTGCGGTCCCTGCTCTACTCCAGGTGCCAGAGAGGGCTCTACACCTCCTAAAAACCCCCTTTATCCTGGGAATTCCTCTTCCAGAGGCCTTGCAGCATCCTTGGAGTCACTGATCCTTTCCAATCTAGTTTATTCTGTGATTCTGTGATTCTGTGACTCTGTGACTCTGTGATTCTGTGATTCTGTGATTTTATCTCCAACCACCCGGTGCAGAGCATCCTTTGTGCAAAGAGAAGCAGATTCCTTCTCCAGGTCCAAAGGAAGTTTTTCCACAGTGCAAACTTGGTTATAATTTACCAAGTGATGTTTCTGCGGGTTTATTGTGAATTAATGTTACCATTTGCTTTGAGTGTGGTTTAATGTTCTTTAGAGGCATAACCTAATTATTCTTTGTCCTTGGGTCTCTGCACTGCAGCTACTTTTATTAAGAAAAATATCAGGAATTACTAAGAACTTTAAAAAATTACTTCTCACAGGAGCTGGGTCAGGTTAAGAGCGAGTTTGTTACACAATATTCTTTATTCTCTTTCCCTGCTGTTTTATTTTAACCATGTGTGAATGTTTGCTAGTGAAAGCAAGCAGGGTTTGGTTGCTTTTCCTTCCTCCTAATCAGAGATTTCTCAAACTTTCTCTTCACTGTGTGAGTTTCTGTGTCACACTAGAAGCAGCGTGTGCAGTTTTTGGGTTTTCCCTCTGTTTTTGCTGGTGTTGGAGAATGGGGATGGTAGGAGGAGCAGGAGGATGCTGATTGTTCCTGCGACACCAGAAATATTAAAATAACCAAGAGCTGGAAAGAATTACCTGGCAGCAGTTTAACACCCCAGTATGAGGGTTAAAGTTTCATGGGGAAAAGTTTCATGGTTTTACTTTCTGTGAAAGGCAGGGAAAGGCGTCTGCGCCTCCAGCTTTGTCCCTGAGCTTCCTGCAGCCACCACCCATTCCAGGCGCTGGGATAGAGACCAGGAGAGTGCAAAAAACGGAGAATCCCAGAATTCCTGACTGGTTTGGGTTGGAAGGGACTTTAAAGCCCATCCCTTTCCACCCCCTGCCATGGCAGGGACACCTCCCACTGTCCCAGGGTGCTCCAAGCCCCGTCCAGATAAATCAGATGGAGAAATGAGATGGATAAATCACCCCAATCTGTGCTGCTGAGTTGTTGGCTGGACAAGATGACCTTGAAGGTCTCTTCCAACCTGGATCAGATGGAGAAATCAGAAGGAGAAATGAGGAGGATAAATCAGACGGATAAATGAGGTGGATAAATCAGATGGATCAATCATCCCATGCAGTGGTGCTGGGTTGATGGCTGGACCAGAAGACCTCAAAGGTCTCTTCCAACCTGGATGATTTGGTGAATCTGTGATTTCATTGTCCAGGGTGTTTAATGTTTATACAGAATTCTGCATCCAGTGTATCCCCTGAAAAAGCTGTGCTGTAACCTCCTCGTTACAGCCCCCAGGTTATTTCTGTCTCTGTTTTCCGCACATTCACTTAAAATCTTTTCCTTTTCTATTGACAAACTTTATTTTCTCTACTCCCCTTCCACTAATGAAGATGCTATAGACTTAAAAACTCTGCAATCAAAGGCTGGCTAATATTTCCTCAATTAATTTTCGAGGTTTAGCTGTCCCATCTATAAACCTGCAATGAGAGGAACGGTCTAAAATAACTATTATTCAATGTATTGCTTGACTATAAAATTAGATAAACGAGGCATTACCTTCCACTTGGATAAAAAAAATGTGGCTGGGTTGATTCTCTTTGTCTGGCCATGGTGCTCATCAGGAAACACTCCGTTATTTTTGGATGGCTACCCCAAATTCCTTGCTTTGGGAATTAGGGCTTTGAGAGAAACCCGAGTAGCTGTTTCATCCAGCGAGGGATATTTCTCCAGCAGGAGCACAATGAGCCCAGGACCTGCCTCTGGAATTGCTTGTTGCACACAGTGGGCAGAGTGAAGCCATGGGAAAAAAAAAAGGAAAAACTCAACTTGTGCCTCAAAACCAGAATTTGGCTTCTCCGGTAGTTAAACGGACCCCGATGCCTCGTGCAACACTTTGCATTGCAAATGTTTTATTTTGATTTATTTGGAGAGTGGAGTAGGACTGAAGGGGCCAGCAGTCTCTCTGCTGATTTCTGATGAGGTTAAAATTCAGCATCTGAAGTTCATTTTTATTAATAACTAATTTTCTGGCCAGGAAAATATCTGTAGAGAAAAATTAAATAATGAAACAACGCAGACAGGAAGAGAAAAAACCCCCAAAACAATACAAAGCCTTTTACAACTCACTAATAACCCTGTGACATTAATGATAAATATATCATCCTCCTTCAATACTTTTTGTCTTGGGATATGTGATTTCCCAAGGACAAAATCAGTCAAAACTACCTTTGGCTTCCACAGTTTTCCGGAGTTTTCCATGGAGCAAAGTGATTACAAGGAGTACATGTACTGAATTTATGGTTCAACTTGGTTTTACACAAATAAAACCTTGAGTGAGCGCTCTCAGCTTAAGAAAATTGGACCAAATTGCCAAATGGAAAATAAAATCCTTCACGCATTTTTGCCTGAAATCTTTACCTAAGGGAGGACGTGATCTGGATTTGGTGCAAATAATTAAATAAAACAGAGAAATTACTAAGCAAAGCGTTAGTTTTTATTTAAAAGGCAAATGGAAAACAAATGTCTGAAAAAGGCAGGGAGCTTGCTTGGTGTTTTCCACTCAAACTCTTCTGTTTATATTGAAGACACAGGGTATTTATTGTCTTTTGAAACCACTAATAAGTGGTTTCAAGATGGAAATAATGTCACTGAAATCGGCACAATTAATTGGTCAGAGCGACAGGAAAAACTGCATTGGCTTCCAGGAGCTGTCCTTTAAATAGATGTTTCATTTTGAATGTAATCAAATATTTGCAGTTCAACCGGGGCTCATCCCAAACCTCTGCTGGGAGCAGCCAGGAACGGGAATTCGGCTGCGGCCGACGTGACACCACCCAGCTACGTTAACTCCCCCACCAAATGGATCCTGGTGGTTCCACTGGTGTCCCTGACGTGGAGAGAATTCCTGCCAGGGGAAGACCTGACCTGTGGAAAAACTCTCTGCTGAGCCTGTGGCGTCAATGACAAAATTGCCATTGAATAATCAGTGTTGGTGTCCAAATTCCCGCATTGGAAGGAATATGGAGATGATGTGCGTCCTGTTGTGCTTTTCTTCTGCTCTGTCTCTATCCTGACGCCAGGGGACCTCTTCCAAACAGGTGGCCACAACTTCAAGGAACTCTCCTTTTTTTTTTCCCTAATGGATGTTTGACTCGAAGCTTGCAGAGAAACCTTTTGAAGATGCACGAGCGAGTTGTTCACTTAAAAGCGGGAACGCTCCCCACCAAACCCGGCAGGGATGGGTAATTTGATAGATGAGTTCACCTAAATGATATTAGCATGTTCCTTATCTCCCTGCCATCGGGTTAAGAGCTGTTGTGCATAACTTTCTTAACCTTAACCTCATCCCTTCACCTCTCGGGACTCCAGATTAGCGTGAGGGATAAAGGAAAATCGATGCTGAGTTTGGTTCTGGGGAATGTTTATGTCTGTATGCAAAGGAAGGCGGGGGAGAGCTTGAAACCCTCCCTTCCCAATGAAAGATTTTAATTAAATTAGGTCTGAGAAATGTGGAGTGTGATCTCTGCGGTGTTTTGATTCCGCTGGAGATTATGACCAGACTTGCCAAAGCCAACTGCGAAGTCTCACATTTGTAAACTCGGCGCGGAGCGCCCACGAATCCGATACATCCCAAAGCAAGAGCCCGAGCGCTCCTGTTTACATTCCTGAAGTCTTTACAAACAAGGAGAACAATCTCTGCTCTTTACAGATGGCCGTGGTCAGGTTCCTGTGTGCAGCACGAGTGACCTTTCCGAGCCGAGCAATCTTCAGCCACTCAGCGCCAGGGGCTGCGAAAAGCTCGAGGTGTATCAGCTTACCTGGAGTTCATATTTTACACCAGGGCTGATTTTTACAGTGTCCAGCTGCTGAACGTCAAACGGTGGAGTCTGGGCTGTAAAAAAGGACCTTTCTCTTATGTAAAGACATAGGAAATGCTGGGAAAATGTGCATTGTGCACAATCAGGCTGGGGTTTGTGCTGTCTCCTCTCTGACTCCTCTTGATCTGTGCTTGGCCTGTATCCCCTTCCTCACCAAAGGTGTCTTTGTATCAGTGAAGGGAGAGGCAGCAGGTGTCACATCTATGTCCAGATGGGTCTGGAATATCCTGTGAGGACACTCCAGCCCCTCTCTGGGCTCTGCCAGGGCTGGGCACTGCCCAGGGCAGGAGTTCTGCCTCCTGTGCAGGGAATTCCTGGGCTCAGGTCCTGCCCATCCCTCTGGGGCCATCGCTGGGCCGGGGGCAGAGCCTGGGCCCTGCCTGACCCTCCCTGCACCCAGGGACGGAGAGGGACGGACAGGGATGGACAGAGACACACAGGCATGGACAGGGACAGACAGGGATGGACAGGGATGGACAGAAAGGGACAGGGATGGACAGGGACACACAGGGATGGACAGAGATGGACAGGGATACCCAGAGATGGACAGGGACAGCCAGGGACACCCAGGGATGGACAGGGATGGACAGGGACACCCAGGAATGGACAGGGATGGACAGAGATACCCAGGGATGGACAGGGACGGACAGGGACAGCCAGGGATGGACAGGGATGGACAGAGATACCCAGGGATAGACAGGGACACCCAGGGATGGACAGGGATGCACAGGGATGCACAGGGACACCCAGGGACAGACACTTAGGGACACCTCTCGGCTGGGGCTCCTCTCGAGGCTGAGCAGCCCCAGCTCCCTCAGCCTCTCCTGGGCACGGAGCTGCTCCAGCCCTTTTGTTCTCCACAGGACTCGGAGCTGTGGCACCTTTAGCACGGCCAGTGAGATCTTTCCACAGAATCACCAAGGTTGGAAGAGCCCTTTAGGATCATCCACTCCTTTTATCCAGCTCCAAACCATTGCAAAGGTGTGCAGGGAACCCGGCACAGCTCAGCCTCTCTTCCCGGCTGCTCCTGGCCCCGGTGCCTGTCTGGTGGCCCAAAGCAGCTTCTGTCAGGGAGAGTTTTGCACATTCCTAAGGAAAAAGCCTCGAGGCCATTTAAATTCAGATGGTTTGAACGCAGAAAGGCAGCACGTGTCAGTGCCGTGATGATCTTGCGTGAGGATCTGTTTTTCTTGAGCTTGTGGAGGATACAGCAAAGTGGAGGAAAACAAGTGCCTGAAAAAGGCCTTTTAGCTCCTGAACAGGGAAGGATTATGCAGGGCAGGACCAGTAAATCAGGCACTCGATGGGCATTCATCAGCTTGTTTTTGGGATCTTCCCAAACACATTTTGCTTTCACTGTAACAGTTTTTCTACTCCAAATGCCCTGTGGTAAATCCTGCCGCGCAAATAAGGATTAAATCTTCATTTTCAACAGGGTTTCAACATTTTCTTTACAAGACACCCGAAAAAGAAGGATTTTGCCGTGTAAGATCAATTTTAGTGTATCGATGGATCTTCTGGAAACAGAAGTCTGAACAGCAGCAAGGTTGGGAAAGTCCACGGATTCATCCCGAGTTTGCAGCTTGGCTCGGAGTTTATTTTATGCTAAAAGAAAAGTGAAAACAAACATAGAAAACGTATAATCCGAATTCTATTGTGGAATTCAGATATGCGGCTATTACAGAGAGATAATTAACGGCTCCGGCTATCAGTGAGGGCTGTTCTGCTTCTCAAAACCTGAGCGTTCCTGGTTAGGGGGAGCCGGATAATGACGGAAACATCCTGCGAGACTGTAACCCAAGCGTTCTGCTGGTTGAACCCGAGGAAAGGGCACACATTAGCAGCCGCATTTTGTTCTCAATTCACTCCAGGAGACGGCGAGCAAAATGGGCTAAACCCGGGCGATCAATAATTTGTATAGCGAACACAGTGTGCCGTTAAGAGGTCTGATCTTCAGATCTCTCCAAACATCAGGTGAGACGGGAGAGGGATGACGGCCGAGGAGGAAGCAACCTGAGGTGCAATTCAGGAGAACAAAGGCTCAGAGCGAGGTTGAACGGCTCGGATTTGCATCAGAAAACCCGGCAGGTCACAGAGCCCGGCCGGTCATTTGTAGAGGGTTTGTTACAAGAAAAGCTTGCGAAGGGAGGGGATTGATCCAGCCACGGAGCCACGAACACCTTCTGAGGGCTCTTTGCTCCCGCGCATCCTCCTGCAGAGCCAGGGTTGGGTTGCGGATCGGAACTGGAGGTTTCCAGACGCTGAAGCTGCTGATTACCTTCCCCAGCTTGCTGCAGTCCCTGAAAGGCTGAGGAGAACTTGGGGGGAATTCAGAGAATCAGGATCTCCTGAGGTGGAGGGGACCCGCAGCGATGATCGAGTCCAGCTCCTGGTTCTGCTCAGGACACCCCAACAATCCCACGCTGTACCTGAGAGCGTTTCCAAGCTCTTCTTGGACCCTGGCAGGCTTGGTGCTAAAACAACTCCTTGGGGAACCTATTCCTGTGCCTGGTCACCTCCTGGTGGAAGAATATTCTGCAAAAAAGTGTCCTCGATCAGCCAAGAAGAGACAGAACACGCGACATTAACAAAGACCTGCACAACCCTCTCTGGAAGTTCCTTTCGAGGTCCTGGTGTTTGAAAGACAAGCACAGGTCAGTAATTCACGTGTCAGTGTTTTTACAACAGGACAAAGCAATTAAAAGTTCCTCGGTGTCACGGAGAAAACAAGGTAAGAGACACCAGCTCGGCTTTGAAGGGTGAATTAGGCTTTGTCGTTCTTAATTAATCGATTAAGTAATTTCACAGAAGCATAGACTCATCGGGCTCCGCCAGGCCAGAAAGGGCCGCTGGAATCACTTAAGGTGAAACGCGAACCACGAGATCTTCCAGAATTGCCGAATTTGTTTGAATGGAATTTGAATTTAATTTAATTAAGTCCATCTTTTAGGGGGAAAATTTAATCTCAGTTTCGAACCAGTGGGTTCGATTCTGTGAGGGAATAGCCCAGGGAAGAATTTTTCTTGAGCAAAAGGACTGAGTAACTTGAATAGCAATGATATTGCCTTTGTCTCCTCGCGCTGTTTAAGCGGTGATTAGCTCTGAACTTGACACTTAAGGCAAAAATAACTTCCAGGGGTGACTCCCTGAGTGAGAAGAGCTTTCAGTAGTGTAGGTCTGAGTAGATTAACAGACTGTCTATAAACCGAGGGGAGAAAATAAGAAGGGAAAGAGGAAAAAGCCAAGGAGAGAGTAAAACTCGGAATTGGAAAAACAATTCCTGTTCCAGATGAAACATTTCATTACACGTGATGGGTTTAAAGGCAGTTTGCCCGATGACTTTGTGTTTAACAAGGCTTTGTGTGAAACATGGCATTGTTCCGTACAGGAAATAAAGAACAAGAAATCTCCTGATTTCTTCCATGCTCGTGTTGAAAGCGCTATGAAGCTGTGATGGGGAAGTAATCGCTCCGAAGCACAGCAACCTCGAGGTATTTCCTGTTGGAGCTGCACGGCTTTATCTAAAACCGAGGCTGCCTGGGCTGGAGGGATGTTCTGACTCCCACAAGCTGAGCCTGGGTTTATTTTTATTTTTTTTATTGCAAGTTTTTATTAAATATCTTTCGTGTACTGACATAATTCAAACCTTTGCTTGCAGGGAGGTTTTAACACCCCCCTGGGGAGAGCTTGGGCCAAAACCTGAAAGTGCTGAGTATCTGCTGCCACATCCAAATTCACACTTCTCAATTTCTGCCCTTTTTCTCCAGAAGTTTTATGCTTGAGCCTTCTCATTGTCATACTCCGTTGCTAGCTCAGCTGGGCTGAATGCAGGAAACAAAATCCCAGATTATTCTGGGTTGGAAGGGACCCAGGAGGATCACCAAAGTCCAGCTCCTGAAAATCCTCAAAGACCTGTGGACTTGTGGAGGAGTTTTGGATTTGGCTGAGCAAACAGATAAAGAGAGTTTGTCCTAAACTTTGGGCTCTTGGGTTGAGGGTGGCCAGTGCCACAAGCTGAGCAGTGTCCTGAATATCTCATATTGTGAATAACCTGAATATCCCATATCCTGAATATCTCATATTGTGAATAACCTGAATATCCCATATCCTGAATATCTCATATTGTGAATATTTCATATTGTGAATATCCCCTATCCTGAATATCTCATATTGTGAATATCTCATATTGTGAATATCCCATATCCTGAATATCTCATATTGTGAATATTTCATATTGTGAATATTTCATACCCTGAATATCTCATACCCTGAATATCTCCTATCCTGAATTTTTCATATTCTGAATATCTCATATTCTGAATATCTCATGTCCTGAATATCTCATGTTCTAAATATCTCATACCCTGAATATCTCATATTCTGAATATGTCATACCCTGGATCCTGAATTCTGCTCTTAGGTGTGAGGAAGTACCTCAGTGATAGGTTCAAAGAATATATCCCCTTAAATGATGTTTTTCTAGAGATTACTTGTTGGGGTTTTGTTTAATTAAAACTTGAGCAGTTTCTAAATAATTCTTCCTTTCTCAGCCAGGCTTGGTCTGCACCCACTCCTGAGATGCTCTTCCAGGCAGTAGATCAGGGAAGGAACATTTCAGGAGTGGAGGCAAAGAATGGATCGGCATTTCCACTTCATTTTCTCTCCCTTTTTCTTTTCTTTTTACTGAAATGCAGCTCACTTTACCTTACTTAATTTTTTTTTCCTAACCACCGACAAGATTTTTCTACACTTTCCCTCAGCTGATCCAAAATTTGGAGTCTGTACCTCACTGTGCTTTCCTCGTGCACAGCAGACAGCGTTTGGGAAAGCCAAGTTTGCTGGAGAGGGAGCCTGGAGCAGCTGCCAGGGCTGACAAGTGAAAGGCACAAGTGGGGACAAAGCCGAGCAGACGGAGCCATGTGGGAACACGAACACTCGGAGGGAGTCTCATCCTCCCTCCCCTCTTAAAGAAGCTGGGTCTTTGTCCAAAAAAGCTCTTAAGCATTTGCTTGACCTTAAAAAGTGAAAAGGTTCTTTCTGTCCTCATTCCTATGGTTTTCCGTTACTTGGGCGTGCATTTAAGGGAACAAACGTTCATCTCTTTGATCCCGTCCTCGAGGAAGATGAACCACGCTTTTCACGCCCCGAAAACACGGGAATCTGTTGGTTATGTCACAGCCGTGCCAGCGGATTTCCAGGAAAGCGAACACAGCGCGTCCAGGTTGCGCCACCCCTGGATTAGCGGGGAAAGTTATCGTGGGGAAAAAGCGCGGAGGGATGGTTTTGATCCCATCCTGCGTGGGATTGAGAAAGGAGAAGGATTAAAGTGCCTCAACCATGCGGCTTGGCAGTGATTGCGGCGAGCAAAAAATGAAAATAGTTTAAGAGAAGAGCGCAGGCAATAACTCACTCGGGGGGTCGGCAGAGGACCAGAAGAAGTGGCCAGACTGACATTGCTTGGTTTTATTAACTCATCCATAATTAGCCCATAGCTTAGATACAATTTAGCTTGTGCCATATGGGCTAATATAGCGCTGGAAGTTACCCCCCATGCAGGTGACAGTCTGTCACACTGGAGGAAGATTAGCATAAAACAAACAACAATGCACCCTTAATGACAGTGGCACCATTTGCCACGCCATACTTGAGGTTGGGGAGGCACGGCCGTTATAACCCCAATCTTCAAGATTTTATTAAGTAGAAATAAAAGCAACGTGCACACAGACCCCCCCCCCTTACAGCCCAGTGAATCCTTCCTTCAGCTCGCAGGCAAAACTGCTGTGTATTTGGGGTTTTTTAAAAAGACATTTAATTTTTTAAAATTTTTTTTTAATGATAAAAATACCTAATGTAGGTGTTTTTTCACTGTTTTGCTCGTATTTCTTGGAATTGCGTGGAATGAGCTGTTTTAGGTAAAAGATATTGGGCAAATGGATCCTGAAGGTTTGTGCCCTGATAAAGGTGGAACAGAGTTGTTGTTAAGCTCAAATAAAAATGAGAAAGCTCCACTGTATGAGCTTATCAACTGGATTAGAACTTTTTAGGGTAGATGTGAATCTAAGAACCAGCGGTGGCGTAACTGTGCAGGGAGCACATGTTTGTGAGGAGGATTCATCCTGCAAAGAAAGGGAGCCACTGCCTTTAGTGATTCCCCTTTACTGAGCAGGAATCGCTCCATTCAAACGATCCCCGCGCGTTGCTGCTCCGTCCTGCCTTTATGGTAATTTGCCTACGTATTGCCAATATTTTCCTTTTTAAATCAAGGAGGAGATGTGGTGCCAGAGCCTTTCCCGAACGGTGCTGAGCTCCTGACACAAAGCAGCAGAAGCCATTAGCATTCTCAGTTAAGGCTGATCAGTCGTGCTGTTGAACCATTCCTTCTCTTCCTCCCAACGTATTTGCTGTCCTGTGTTTCCCAGATAAAAGGGAAGCTCCCCCTCCGCTAAGTTTTCCGGACTTTTCTTTTGAAAGGCAGCCTGCTCATTTTAAATATTTTAAATGAAGTGAGTTTTGCTATGCAGACAGGAGCTGGCTGGTTTTTTTTTTTCCTCTCTCCCAGCTCTCATCGGCTATTTATGTGACTCCATGGTTTTCAAATGGTATAATGCTGGAGGATGCCAAATGTCCTGCCATTTAATAACCAGTAGCATACAGAGCTCTTTTCAAAATGCCACCGCTCTGAGCATCTGTTGTTATTAAGTAAGATGATCAAATTTTGTGCAGGACTTCAATTTTGCTTTTCACATCACTTATAGAGCAAGAATAATATGCAGTCTGTGTATAGAACTAATGTGTTGGGCTCATTGAGCCAATTGCTGGGTTTTGTGTTCTGCTTTATTGCAGACTGTAAAATAAACTTTGGCCTTTTTTTTTTTAATAAATGTTATAAAAATGCTCTGCGAATCAGGAGAGTGTCAGCAATTAAAGCCATTTAACATCATCATAATTAAAAATGCAATACTCCGGCGCAGTCAGCGCTGGTTCACATAAAAAGCCACGTTGTTGCTCCTTAATAATTACATTATTTGACAGACACGCTAAAGAAGAGGGAAAGGTGCACGTTGTTAAGTGTCAGATGAGCAGCTAATCCTTATTGTTCCTGGAAATTGCTGGAGCATCCTTTACTGTCCCCGTTTCCAGCTGACAGATGTGCAGGAATGTCCTCGGCTCCGCCGCGGAGGCTGACTGACAACAGCACCACCAGGGAACAGCTGGGCCCAAGCACATCCCATCCTGCCGGCCGGGAAAGAGGCTGATTAGGCTGTGCAGTGCCTAATTGGGTGAGATGCCCCTCATTTTCCGACGATAAAATTCCGAGAGTGTAGAGCGGGGAACGAGCGGCGTGGAGCCGCGCGTTCGTCCCGCGGCACAACCGGACCTTGCAAACCAGCGAGGCTTTTGCAGCTGTGGGTTGGGGCTGTGCCCGGGCTCGGCGCTGAGCGGGGCCAAATTTTTGAGAGGAGATATAACTTGGGCATAAAAACATTCAAATTGCACATCTCAGCCCTTCCCCTGCTTTTCTGAAGTCCGCGAAGGCAGAAGGGTGGCTTTCCCCACAGCGTTCGTTTTTGTCGAGGAAAAATGAAGCAAAATTTAAAAAAAACCCCACAGATTTACAGATTTAGGTATTTTTTCCCATGAATATTGGAGGTGTGGGATCATTCCCTGGTTTCATTGCATTGTGGGTGCCATAAAATCAACGTCATCTTCAGGTGAGGTGGAGAAGTTCTGGTGGCAGGATTGTGGATCCTCACATATCCTGACGAGGAAAAATGAAGAAAAATTTGAAAAAAAACCCCACAGTTTAAAAGAATTAGNGGTGTGGGATCATTCCCTGGTTTCTTTGCTTTGTGGGTGCTTTAGAACCAACGTCATCTTCAGGTGAGGTGAAGAAGTTCTGGTGGCAGGATTGTGGATCCTCACATATCCTGACGAGGAAAAATGAAGAAAAATTTGAAAAAAACCCCCACAGATTTACAGATTTAGGTATTTTTTCCCATGAATTTCGGAGGTGTGGGATCATTCCCTGGTTTCATTGCATTGTGGGTGCCATAAAATCAACATCATCTTCAGGTGAGGTGGAGAAGTTTTGGTGGCAGAATTGTAGATCCTGAAGGGAATGGGGTCTAAAGAGGTTTTGGTGGAGAATCCTCATTCCAGCCTCTGGAAATCCTAGAAAACAGAGAGTGAAAATTGAGAAAATTGACTCTAAACACCCCGAGGAGACAATTTGCTTTCTCTGTTTTCCTGGAGTGTCCAAGAGCTGCTCTTTTTTGTTGTTGTTTGGGTTTTTTAATTTTTTTTTGGTGTTTTTGTTTTGTTTTTGTTTTGTGGGTTTCTTTTTGTTTTTTGTTTTGTTGGTTTTTTTTGGTTTTTGTTTTGTTTTTGTGGGGGGGTTTTTTTTGTTTTTTTTTTTTGTTTTTTTTGTTTGTTTACTCCAGTTTCAAGCCTGTTAGGGTTGGGTTTTTAACCTTCTTTATTTCAGGCACCCCAAACTTGTGCTGTAGCAATGGAGACTCAGAGAGTGGAATATCCTTTTAAAAAAAAAAAAGGCTAAAAAATCTTCCAACCGTATCTCACAAGGCCTTGTACCAAACACCAGTGACACTGGGAATATTCTCGGGTGGAATAAAATCAGCTGGAATGAAAATCTCATTTCTCTGATTTCTCTTTTTAAAAAAAATATAAATATGGTGCTTGGGGACAGGGTTTAGTGGTGAGTTAATGGCTGGACCTGATGATCTTAGAGGACTTTTCCTTAAAGTTTCTATGATTTTCTGATTTTTTCCTTCACCTTGTATATTCTGAATTTATTTTAATCACCTCTTGCCAGTACTGTTTGCTGTTGTCCGAGGAAACCAATGATTCAGCATCACAAGTTTGGTGCTGGGATAGAGGAATAACAAAGATTTGGGAAGTTTATGATACATAAGTTAAATAATGTCAAACTGTGCTGAAGGCAAACAAATTAAAAAGTTTCTGAGGACATGGCGAGTTGGTTTTCCATCTTCCCAGGTGCTGCCTGCAGGATCTTTGGCAGATTTATTCTTCCCAAGGTCTGGAGTGATGGGCTGAGCACACCCAGTGACCAGCAGCGATGTCTCCAGTGAAGGTTTGGGGGAAAAGGAGGATTTTGGTGCATCCCCAAAACCATTTCCTAGAATTTTAAAAGCAGTGAAAGCACCTGAAAGGCCAGAGCCCCATGAAAACCTTTCTACCTTAGACATAATTTATATATTTGCAATTCTTTTAGTTCAAATGTTAACCTCAGATTTTAAACGGATTATAATTGTGGAGGGAAATAGCCATAATTGCAGGACAGAAAGGGATTTGATTTGCAGTTCTGGAAACGCACCTTGAGCACCTGAAGAAGTCTTTAGGTGAAGGTATAAAAGAAGCACATTATCCCCTGATTAACCTGAACCAAATAATGGGAACGCAGTTCCATCTGCCATCGAAATCATAAATAATAAATACATGATTAAATCAATAAACTGAGTGCAACAATGAATTTTAAATCTCAGGTTGTGATTAGAGCCAGCTCTTTCTTTGGGACATATTAAACCACATTCGCAGCGCATTCCATTTGGGTTTTTTAATAGGTGATCTGTTTCTTTTTCAGGAAGTTCACGTGAAGTTTCTGAACCTCCACTTTGCCCCTCGGGGAGAAGCAGCCCGGAAATAAGGTGAAAGTGTTCTGAAAGAAACGAGGAAATCTCAAAAGGAGAAAGAAAAAAATCGCACATTATAGAAATCCTGGTAAATAAAATATAACCAAGGAGCAGCACGGGAAGCGTTTAACCCACTGCACTCCGGTTTTTCCATGTGAGGGATGAGGAATGTCAGGAAGCGTGGATCAGTGACATCAAATTCCATGGAAATGTTCATGATTAACAATAAAATAACAGATAATATATTGCAGCAGGGACAAAGATATAAAATCAGCGATAGTTGAGGCCTTCATGGCAGCTGATCCTGTATAAGGATTAGGAATTGTGTTTCAGCAAGAGAAATAACACAAATTCTTTGAAGGTTCAGTTTTGGAAAGCTGGGGCAGCTCAAGAGGTTTCTGTTGCACAATTCCGCATTTGTATGGCCGATGAAATTCCAGAACCTCCCCTGGTCTGCAAGAAACCTGAAAGAGAACTTTATTTCATTGTTACAGGTCCATTAATTAATGTTTTGGAACATCTGTGGGACCAGACCCAGAGGTGTCTCTGGAGATCTCATGAGGTCAAACCGGACCCTGCACTTTTTGATTTTCTTCCAGGTATGTTTTACAAAATCAGGGTTTTTTGTCTCAAATCTGGAAAATGGTGTTTCCACTCCATTTCCACACACAATGGCCCATCAGGGAGGTGAGGAGTTCCTGTGAAGGTGAAGAATCTTAAATCCCATCCAGTGCCACCCCTGCCATGGCAGGGACACCTCCCACTGTCCCAGGGTGCTCCAAGCCCCCTCCAACCTGGCCTTGGGCACTGCCAGGGATGTGACAGCCACAGTTTCCCCTGCCTGGCCTGGCTCCATCATTCTGGTGTCCTCCTGCTGTTCTTGCCAACAGGGAAACCCCAGAATCCTCCAGCCTTTTATACCTTTTTGCAGCACACACAAATCTCCTGAGTGTTCATGTTCGCCATGAACCTCTGTACCTCTTATAAATCATGGTTTTTTTGCCCATTGTCAAGATTTGGGAATGATTTATTGGTGCAGTTTTTGCAGCAGGGCCGAAGCCTCTGTGGCCTCTCCAGTTAAATTCTGTACAGACCGTCCTGGCCAGCTCAAACCCCACAGCTCCCGGCGTTTCTGCCGTGACTGGGTTTTCATGAACTGCTTCAGTAAAGCTGGTATTTTTTAATGTAATTTTTCAGAGACTCATGGAGTTCCCTGAGTTGCAAGGAACCTGTCAGGATTGTTGAGTCCAACTCCTGGCCCTGCACAGACTCCCAACAATCCCACCCTGGGCATCCCTGGAGCGGTGTTCAAACCTTCCTGGAGTTCTGGCAGCCTCGGGGCCGGGACCATTCCCTGGGGAGCCTCTGGGGGAAGAATCTTTCCCTGATCTCCAACCTAACCCTGCCTACAAAAATATTAAAATTAGACATGTACAGTTGCACTTGTTCATCAGAATTTCTGCCACTCCTTCACTGCAAAGCTGCAGAAGGAATAATCAAGAATTTTCTTGGTTCATGGTGGAAATGGATCTCCTGCCTTTCCAGAGGGATTTTGGCTGCTTTTGGGGCATCCCTTGCTTGTGAGCACTTCCCTCGAAATTGCTCCTGTGACCAGCACTGGTTCCTGCCATTCCTGCCACACCGGGCACAAATCCTTCAGCTCCCACTCCCCTTCTCCCAGAGCCGGTTTCAGAAGTACTGACAGCCTGACTGAATTTAGAGGACACGAGAAATCTTGACATTCAACTTGTCAACATTTCTGTCGCTGAGCCTGTGTTCCCATGACTTATTTTTTAATGCAAATCAGAGGATGATTAGCTGTTTTCTCTCTTCATTGTGTTTATTTTTGCTTGTTCTTTGGGCTGTTTTTCATGCCTCGTCTTGGCTGAATTCTCTCCCATTTTTCTCCCTTCCTGTGCGTTTCTGCTCTTGCTCTGTTCTCTGCCCTTTGTTCTCAGTCGCTGCTTTCCCCCCTTTTCCCTTTTGTGCCTCTCTTGCATATTTTGTGGTGCTCTATCATCTCTGTTCTTTGTCTTTACTTTTCTTTGTCTTTTCATTCTGCCTATCTTTGTTCTGGGTCCTCTTTGGTGTCTCCCCGTTCTTTGTCTTCTCTTTTTCCTTGTTCTTTCTTTTCCTCTGCCTGTCTCTTTTTATGATTCCCTTTTATCCTCGTTGTGTTCTGAGTAGGTTTGTCTTGATCTTTGTCTTTGCGGAGAACGTGCTCAAATGAAGACAAAACACGCCATTCAAGCAGAAATTGCTTATTAATTATAGCATGGACACACCGCTGCAACCCAAGCCTCCCACAAAGCCAGCAAACCAAATCGCAGGAATTCTCAGGCCATGCTGTATTTTTCTGGGCACCTGGGCTGCACGTAGGGCCCCGTGGTTGGACACCCATCACCTAAACCCCATCCTACCCCACTCCCCTCTCTCTGACTCTCAGCCCATAAATCCATCCTGAACTTTATCGCCGACCCATGAAGGCTTGGGTGCAAAATAACCAAAGTGAGGTATCTGGTTATGCAACAGCTACGAGTGAAAAAAAGTGGATTTTGGTCTCCAGTATGGAATCCACACGATCTCCGTGTCCCAAGTGCTCCCCTTCCTCCTGTCGTGAGGGGAATAATTTACTGCAGATGTCTCTGACCTACACCATCAGCTCCAAGTTATCAGTTGCTGCTAGGAGGAGTGGTTTAATTTACCAACCAGCTCTGCTGGGAACGGGTATCCGCCACAGCCATGTGAAAGGCAGGGCTTTGTGGTGCACTTGGTGCACAGTCCTGAGTTATTGTTGTCAGTTCTTTCATATCCCAAAAACAAAACATCTCAAAAATGTGGAAACAGGAAGATCACAGGCAGAGGTATTTTGGTAAAGGAAGTGCCTTTTGGTCCTGAAATAAATCTTTCTGTGATCTCGCTGAGCTTTGAAAAGATTAGTACGATCTCAAAGTTTAAGCTCAAAAAGGAGAAGTTCACATTAAAAAAAAAAAAAAAAAAGTTTGGCTTTTTGTTCATTTCCCCACCCATTTCTCCCCTCTAATAATTCATGGAAATCTCTCTGCATGTGCGATATTTGATTAATCTTCATTAAAGCCTTGGCTGAAAAACAAACCCCAGATCCTGGGGTTTGTTTTCACCTTCTTTATTTTTCCTTCCTTCATTTGCTTGTCCTCAGGAGGCCCTGAGAGCCACGTCATGGTGCAGAATGGATGAGTTGGGGGAATTTCTCCAGGGAAGAGGGGCTGGGTGCTCCCAGGACCCCGCTGGGTCACGCCATCCCGGGGATTCAAGGGACATTCCCTTCCCTGCCTTTCCTTTCCAGGCTGCTCCTCTCTGCCTGTTCCTCTGCTGTTAAATTGTCACTCTGCTGGCCGGGCCGTGGTATATAAATAGAAATCTCATATCTTCTACCTGCTGTGCTCTGGGGAAGCCCCAGCACACCCAGCCCATCACAGGCCTCTGCAAACCGGCTGTAGGACCCGGCCACAATATTGCAGCAAATAACCCGGCTCTGCTGCGGGTGCTGCTGGAGCTGGGAAACGCCGCACCTTCCCCGGGGGCTGCAAGTTGAGCCAAGCCCAGGCTGGGCTCGTGGTGCTGCTTCCTCCTCGTTGCTGTCACCACCAGCATCCCTCGCTGCGGGTGCAGAAGTGGGATGGGGTCTCTTCCCACCTCTTCCCGGGCTGTGGGAATCAAGACATTCTCCAATTCCTTCAGTATGGACAGCACCCATCCCCTCCGAGCGGAAAGGATTCTCCCCTGCTAGTCCTGGTGCGTGCATTATTTTTGAAGCACAGGTGATCTCCCGTTCTGCATAAATACACAGGAATTCCAGGTTTCCCAAGCTGGATATTTTTTCATCTTAATAATGTTGATTTAAATTTTACTTAAATATTAATAAAGTGATTTAAGGCCAGGCCGTTTAGGCCAAGTGTACATTAAAATTCCCCTCCTATTTTCCCTCTTTTTAAATCCTCCTCCTTCAGTTTATTCCCTGAGGGAGGGCTTGGGTCCTGAACTCATTGTGAGATCTTCAAACACATAATAAGAATTAATCACCATTAGTCCTCTATTTTAACAGCTGCTTCCTACCCCCCGAACCAGTACAGCTGCAAACTTCCCTCCCTCTGCCGACACCGGAATCCCATTACAGCTGCAAACTTCCACACGGAGAAAGAAAACCCGCAGGTTGAAGCTGATTGGGAAACAACTCACATTTCTTTAATTGCTCGGGTCTGGGTGGGCAGCGGGTGATGCAGCTCCCGGATGGTCAGAGCTGGAGGAACATCGTCCTTCCTGAGCACGAAGCCACCGCGCTCGGCGTCACTGCGGGAGGTGCAAACCCCACCTCAACGCAAACCCCGGCGCTTGCATCAGCATCTCTTTGCGTCCTCACATTCCCGGCAAAACAATTATGATTTATTTATTAATAATCAGAAGATGTTCGCCCGCCTGTGGAAATTTCCTTTTTCTCCTCCTCGCACTTTCTTGTACTTTCTCCACTCTAATATCTGCCCTTAGATTGTAGTTATTTTATTTTTTTACTTTTTAGCATTAAGGTTGGAGATGGATAATTATTTTGCTTAATAGTAAATTTCACTGCAACGCGCCCGGAGGGATCTGAAATAAAAGGTATTTAAAAATCTACCATGTTAGAAAAGTAAAATAATTTCAGCTAATGAGATTATCAAGGATAATCGGTTTACAAAAGCCCATTATGCGACAGATTCATTGATGTCTTAAAACAGAAATGGAGAATCCTATTTATTTTTTGAAATGGTGTAGAATAAATTGCTTTTTGGAGTGTTAAAGGCTGGCTTTCATATATATATATATATTTTTTAAATGTGATGATTTCTGTAGCCCCATCTGCTGTTCAGTTTCAGAAGTAGCCAGGGGAAGAGCTGGTGAAGTGCGTGATTTTCTGTGGAAAATCAGAGATAGGTGACCCTTGACCTGTGGATTTGAGTGGAGATGGTAAGGAAGGGTTTAATCTCTTTCAGGATTTGTGGGAAGAGGTTGAAGGAGTGGAATGGAATTCCCACTTTCACTCATCCATGACTGAGGACATATTGTGGAGGAGGAGAAGAAGGAGAAGGAGAAGGAGGAGGAGGAGGAGGGGTCAGTGCGGGTGGTTGCTCTTGCTGGAGTAGCCATGGAGGCCCTACTAACAAAGCTGTTTCCTTATCCCAGCAAGCTCAGATTGCTCCAGAAGAAATGGGATGGGATGCTCCGGGAGAAATGGGGTGGGATGCTCCAGGAGAAATGGGGTGGGATGCTCCGGGAGAAATGGGGTGGGATGCTCCGGGAGAAGACAGGTCACTGCAAGGCCCACACCTCTGCAGGGTACATTTTAGAGGTAAGAAAATTCCCTGGGACATTTTCTTTCCATTTTCCCCCGAACTTCCTGGAGAAGTGTTTCACACACACAAGCTGTGTCTGCTTGCAGAGGTAGAAGGGCTGATTTGGCCCCAGGAGAGTTGAAAGGTGCTCCAACATCCCCAGCCTTGCAACACTCAAGCCAGACCACAGGCCTGGCCCTTATGAATAAACAATTACAAAATCATTAATTGCTGCGTTGCATAAATTAAAATTCATGTGTAGAAAGCTGCAACCTTGAAAAAAAAAACCCCAAACTCTAATAATGCCTATTTTATCTGTTGTGGTTTATTGTTTAGATCACACCCGGAGCGTGCCTGGCGGGATTTGGACACGGAGTCTCTTCCAGGACTTCTGCTCCGCGATGATGTGGAAGGTGACTCTTCAGTAAGTAACACGGAATGATTTCAGACTTGTATAAATAATACACATGTTCTGTCTGCCGCGATGGGATGATGAATGGCGTCGGGAGTGATTGATCTGCCGACGCGTGGCCGTGGCTGGAACAGTCCGTGCTGTCCTTGGATCCCTCGCGCTGCTCCTGCCTCTCCCACAGCTTTGTTCCCCCATGGGATTGGGGCTCTCCAGCCCCGGGTGGATGCCAGGACTCGGTTTGGCCATTGAGGGGGACGATGAGGACGCACAGACTGAGCTCATCCCCACCACGGTGTCCTCTCCCTGTACCTGCCTCACACCTGGAAACTTTGTCCCCCAAAAAGTGGCTTTTGTACAATCCCTCCTGCTGCAGCTCAATCCTCTGCTTAAAAGGTTCCCTCTTTTTTTTTTTTTTCCCTTTAATATTTAGCAGAAAATAATTCTGCGATCAGCTTTATTAAAGCAGCAGGATAGATTAAAAAGTGAAATATGTTTAGCAAGATTTGGGGGGAAGGCTGGAGTAATTAATTTTCAATAATACCTGGCATTTCCAGAACTCCTTTCATCCCAAGATCACCAAACAGTTTACAGACATTAATTAATTAAAGCATTATGATGCCCCAGTGTGGGGCCATCGCCGGCATGTCTGACTCAGACAAACTCCCTCCAATTCCCCGGACGGCCGAGCAGGATCCGCTCCTCTGCCTGCACCAGGGCTATTCCTCTGAGCAAATACTGCTCAGCTTTCCCAAGGTTTGCTCTGCGTGGCCCTATGTAAATATTTTCCAATAAGTTCGATTATTTGTCTTTTATTCTCTATCAGGAAAACCCCAAATATCTCCGTAATAAAATTTCCAGCGCGTGTTTACATGAGGGCAGTCCGGATGATTAGTTTCTGATTCAGCTGCCTATTAAAGCATCCCCTGCTCCTGGAAAAGTCCCTTTGCAGGCTGGGAGCTGGACACGCATTCTGAGCTTGGATCTCGGGGTGAGCGCAGTAAATCCCACGGGAAAAGCGCAGAGGGGTGCAGATACCGTCACCCTCCTGGAAATCCCCCGTGAAGTGCAAGTTGGGTGAAATCCTAAGAAAGCCGGAGATTATCCAAACTTTTCTCCACTCCGCTGATTTGATTCATGACGGCGTAAATAGACAGATAGCTAGATCCATCACGGGCCTCCCCGGGGAGCAATGGAATGGTGTTTGTGATTGGAAAAATATTATAAAAGAGCTCACGTACAGCCAATAGCCGGGCAGCTTCGTAACGCCAAGATAAATAGGGAAGAAATGACATTTCATGATCGCATTTTTAAAGGACGTTGGGAGTTTCCAAAGCAGGAGAAATGGATGTTGCTGGGGTGATGCAGCTGCATTCCCGTGGGGCAGCGCTGCCGGTCGGGCCCCTCAGGCCTCACCCCGCATCTTTGTGGGGCACCGTGTTCGTGGGGAATATTTAAGGTGGGGAAAGATCTCCAAGTCCAACCTGTGCCTGATCCCCATCTTGTCATCCAGCCCAGAGCACTGAGTGCCACGTCCAGTTGTTCCTGGGACTCCAGCACCTCCCTGAATGGCCCATTCCAATGCCTGGCAGCCCTTTCCATGAGGAATTCTTCCTGATGTTCAACCTGAACCCCCTCTGAATGTCTGGACCTCGATGTTTGACCCCACCTTGGCCACGGGATGAGTGCCTCCCTTGGCCTAGGACCTTCCAGCTTGGTTGGAATGTTCAGAAACAGGATCAGCCTTGAAGGATGTGTTTGTAATGGAAGAGTGAAAAGAAAAAAAACAACAAACCAACAAAAAATTGGGATTTCCTTGTCCGTTTGTTTATTTGTTTGTTGGATTGGCTATTTTCACATAAACCAAATGAAAGGCAGTGTAAAAATAGAAATTTCTCTTCATTACCTGTGGTCTGACCGTCGTTTTTCCTGGTTAGGTTGGCCAGCTCCAAGTTTCCCTTTATTCCAACTCGGGACCAAGGTGGAGAAGAGACACTGGACACAGGGCAGGAATCACCTGATTCTTCTGAAGGGGGGGGTTCAGGTGCCAGGTGACAGAAATAGATTCACTCCCGACAGTCACCGTGAATCCATTTCTGTCACCTGGCACCTGAACCCACCCCTCCATCAGCTGCAAGCAGAGAATTGTCAGGGGTGCCCGGGACGGTGCCGCCCACGGAGGAGGCTCCGGTTTGGGAAGGAGGGAGCCAGGAGCGCTGCCCTCCTCCCCGCTTGTTTACCCTGTGGCAAGAGCATCTTCGGGGAGCGCTGCCACGCCGAGATATGAGGAGAAATTCTTCAGTAAACACCAGTGACATTTGGCATATAAATAAGTTGGGGAATACTCCTGCGCGAGCAGCGCGGGCCAACAGCGATCCTTTAGCTCCTGGTGGAAAATCAGGTGCTCTGGAAAAGGGGAAAAAAGCGCAAAGTGTTTGTGGAACTGAGAATCCTGGTCCTGGTCCAGAGCGAGCAGCTTCACTCCTCAGCCCTATTGGTTCTGGGAAAATGCAGGGTGTGTCAGATGGATTTCTGCACAACTTTCTCTTTTTTTATTGTTTTATTTTTTTCCTACTATTTTTAAAATTTTTCTTTCCTTTTTCAATTTCCTTTTAAAAATTTTTTCTATTTTTCTCTCTTTTGTTTTTTATTTTTCTCTCTCTTTTCTTCTATTTTTCTCTCCTTTTTTCCCATTTTTTTCTCTCTTTTTTCTGTTTTTCTCTTTCTTTTTCTATTTTTCTCTCCTTTCTTCTATTTTTCTCTCCTTTTTTCCTATTTTTTCTCTCTTCTATTTTTCTCCTTTTTTCCTATTTTCTCTCTTTTTTCCATTTTTCTCTCCTTTCTTCCTGTTTTTCTCTCTCTTTTTTCTATTTTCTCTCTCTTTTCCCCTATTTTTCTCTTTCTTTTTCTATTTCTCTTTTTTGTTTTTCACTCTATTTTTTCTATTTTTCTCTCTCTTTTCTTCTATTTTTCTCTCCTTTCTTCCTATTTTTCTCTCTTTTTCCCTATTTTTCTCAGGGGTTTTTTTCTGCTTTTCTCCCCTTTTTTTTTTCTGTTTTTCTCTCTTTTTCCTATTTTTCTCTCTCTTTTTCCCTATTTTTCTTTCTTTCTTTTTCTCTCTCTCTTTTTTCTATTTTTCTCTCTTTTTCCCTATTTTTCTCTCTCTTTTCTTCTATTTTTCTCTCTTTTTTCCTATTTTTCTCCCTCTTTCCCCCTCCATTTTTTTTCCTTTCTTTTTAAAAACACGATGAACGTGTAACCGAGCCCTTTGGAGGGTAAACACAGATTTGCAGCAGCACAGTAAACAAACAACAGGGGAGCAGAGCAGGCGCGGAGCCTGAACATCCACACATCCATAAAATCCTTCGCATCCACACATGCGCGCCCGCGCTCATTGTGTAGGTTTAGCTAAGGGGATTTACCTCCTTTTTAATATTTTTGAAGGCTGCTTTATGATCCTGTTGACCCGCTATTAGCAAAAGCTTAGCTTTCAACAAAGGTAATTAAATTATAAAACCACCGCCACAATCATCGAACTACTCATAAAACAAGAAATGAAAAAAAAAAAAAGGAAAGGAAAAAAAAAAAAATAAATACCCTGAAATAAAAATCTTGCCGGCTTCTCTGCTCGTGGAATATTGCTCCCTGATGTTAATTACATTTAAATGGGAGAGTACTATTTTGGTATCATTCATACGCCTCCAAAAGTACTTTCCAGTTTATCATACCTGTCAACCCCAGTGCATCACAGGCTAATACTTTATTAAGAAAAAAATCATTAGGGAGCTGCTGATCCCATTTAAGTACATTGGGCAGAATGTAAGACTAATTAAAAAGCATATTTTTACATTATTAATTTCTGAGTTTCACACTTAATGAATGTGAAATGACAGGGCTACTATTTTTATATTCAGGCTCTCTGGGCTCTTCAGCCAGGGGAATTCAATTCGGGGGATTTTTTGCAAAGATGCTTCTTGGGAGATTTGTTTTCAAGAACAGCTAAGCTTTTTTAGCTGCGCCTTTTTCCTGGGAAATTACACCAAAGCATATTACAGCCACTTAAAAAGAGTAGTTAAATAGATGTTGTGTTGGGTTTTTTTTCATCGCACTGCTATAAAAGTATTTTAGATGAGGTATAAAATATGGTTTTTAAATGATATTATGATTTGCAAACACTAAAAAATAATTGCGGTGGAGTTGAGAGAGAGCGAAAACATCCAATCTTTATTGTGTAAGACAATGCGATAAAATATTTTACAGCCAAAAGCTCATTTTGCATCTGGAAAATTGTGTAAACTGATGGGGGGGGGGGGAAGAAAAAAATCTCATTAAAACCTGAGGTTATTTTTAATATTCCTCAAACAAAGCAACACTTCCAACCGCATCTCCCCTCCTCGTATTTATTAAATTAGACAATGGTGCGAGTGCCTGATGTTGTATTTAAATAAAGACATAAAATGACAGAGAGCGTGGGACGAGGCCGCTCGGGCTGAGACGGGCTGGGGGTGCTGGGAGGGCTCTCTCCACGCTCCCAACCCCGGGAATTTGGGGATGGTGGAGAGCCCGTGGAGCCGATCCAGGCGCTGGGAGCGTTGGGTGTCACATCCCTGAGCCAGGGCCGCAGCGCTGCCACTTTTATAGGGCTCTGCAAGGAGGAGTGGAGAGAGAAGCAGGGATTTTTTTTTTTTTTTCCTCCTCTCTCTCTTTCCCTCTCTCTCATATTTTTTTTTTTTTTCCAAATGTGCTTACAATTACCTCTCTGTATTTTTATTGTCTTTTTTACTAACCACAAAACTCACACTGGAGGCAAAGCTTAACGGCTGAGGCTTTCCTCGTGTAAATATTAGGAAATTACATTTGTACAAACTGCGCGGCTTTGTAAAGGGGGCTGGAGCCACTCCAACACAAATTAATCAGGATAAAGTTGCTCTATGTTCAACATGACCATAGTTTATTTTCTTAAAGTATTAATTTGTCAACAGCTTTCCTGCCTCGCTGTGACTCATGTGGATGGCATTGAGGGAAGACACAGATGCAATCTTGCTGCTCTACCTTGTGGTTTTAGGGACCAGCTCCAGTTAATCAAACCATAATTGTGTTTAATTCCTCAATATTTGTTTTCCCACCAAAGTCAAACGACTGAAATATGAACACGAAGCTGTGTTTAAACATTGTCTTCCCTAAGAAAAAAAAAAAAAAAAAAAGGGAAAAAAAGGCATGAAACTATTTTAACTGTTTGCTAAACAATTTTGACTTCCAAGTCCTTCCCTCCTCTGTTGTTTCCCCCCCTCCCTCAGCCCCAAAATAAATAAATAAGCTCTGGCAATGGCTTTTCAGCTGGTGTCCTTTGCTTTTTCCCCTCCTCAGCCTTTCCCAGTGCTGAAAGCATTGCTTTCCACGTCTCCCCTCCTTCTTCTGCCTTCACTTGCCGCTTATGCTATACCCCCATTTTTAATTATATCTTGATTTTCGTAAAATGATCATTTGTTGTTATGTTTCTGGAATGCAAACGTGAGCGTAATGGGATCTATTTTTCAGAGTTGCCAAAACAAATTAAGGGGAGCGTTCGGCTCTTCCTTTGCCAAATGTCTGAGTGTTTTTCCATGAAAGCAAATCTTATTTCGAAACGTGTATTAAAGCTTAAGTAAATAACGCAGCCTGCAAGAAGCAAACTCCATTGTAAAAAATCAGTTGCTGTTCGCAGGCTTCGCCGGTGATACCTGCACGGGGGCTCTGCCCAGCAAGAATCGGGGTAACAATGAAATGTTGTTAATTTTAATTTGCTTTTTTGCAAGAGGCTGAACTTTTTTTTTTTTTTCCCCGAGTGCCGGACTCAGCCCCCATAAATATGGAGCATTTGTTGTGGCTGCCTCACGGACGCGCAGGTAGGCGCGGAGGCTCTCGGATAACGACATCGCACGGGGCTGGAGGCGGCAGCGGCTTTAGGCACCGAGCTTTGTTAATTACGGGGCCGGGGGCTCGCCTGTTCTTTAGCATCTTTTATTAACATGCATCCCCAAATAATATTGACACTCTCCTTGTTTTATTAGCGCACGTTTACCTTGTTCGTGGTTTTATTATTCAAGAATGCGCTTGTTGCCAAGTATTAATCAATATATTATGCTGCTCAGTTGGGCAAGCTGTACAAAAACATAGTGCCCCTAGGGTTAATACAGTCAAGAACTAGAAAAGTGTTTCAGACATGTACACAACATGTGGTTTACTATTATCATTAAATGAGGTGAACTGGGACTCTATACATATGGATTTTGAATTGCATAAATTTTGATTGATATCATTTGAAGACCGAGACCCTGAAAGGGTAGATTTTGTGAAAGACGATACACAGGCCAGCTATTACCACATACAATAATACCGGGAAAAATATCTGAAATGAGCAAGGCAGCTGGCTTTTAAATAGCTAAAACATAACATCAATACTTATTTTGAATAATGGAAAAAAGAGGTAAAAGATGTTGACCTCTGCCTGACAATAACATGTTCCAAAAGTAGAACTGGTCCCGGGAGAAAACCCCCTGCTCAACAGTAGCGACTAAGAAATTTTTTTCTTTCTCTCTCTCTTTCTTTCCTTCTTGTTTTCTCTTGCTTTTCTTTTCCTTTTCTTTTTTATTCTTCTGTGCTTATACTTCATTCTCCCTCCCCGGCAAAGGTAAATGAGCTTTTGAACACGCAGACAAGCCGCCAGAAAGTAAAAAAAAAATCCCACAAAACAAAACAACAAAAAACGAAACCCCAAGAATTTTTGCAAATTCAGGAAACACTTGAGAGGTAAAACCAACATCCTGAGACAGGAGACAAGGCCAGCTTTTGACACCAGGCTGGACCTGCGAGGCCGAAGGAAACCTGGAGCCAGGAAGCGGCCGCTGCCGGGGTCAGGCCGCCGGGGACCCCGCTCCTCGCCGCGCACCGCAGGCCCCCGCCGGCCTTTCCATGGGAAATTTGCTGAAAATTTGCTGATCTGCATGAAACATTTATCGGCGAGGGGGAGAGGAAGAGCCTTCCCTTGGCTTCTTGTGGGTTCCTGGTTCATGTGGCATTAAGTGGGGAACATAATGTATGCGAGGAGGACCCGCGTCCATATTTTTCCCCCACTGTGTGACACACATGGAAAATTATCAATACCTCGCTCCAGCAGATTCCTTCGACCCGCCTGTATTTGTTCAAACTTTGGAGGGAGCACCGGATGCTTAATGCTTCATTTATGATTTATGCTCCATAAATGTATTAAAACATTAACCATATTTCTGCTATGGCATACTTGAATCCTCCCGGGGAAAAGCCGGAGCGTTTCTCAGGCTGCTGCTCAGGCTTCCCCGAGGAGCGGGATTATTTGTGTTGTGTTACACCTCCAAGTGTTGATTAGGCCTCGGTGTTACCCTGACAGAAGTGTCGTGCGGTGCTGCTCTTTAACAGGGTAATAAGCTACATCAGCTGCATGAAGGAAATGTTCCTTTTCAAGTCAGAAACGGCGAAAAAAGTTGCTGTGGGAAGCCAGCGAAGGCTCCGTCCCCTCCGTCCCCTCCGCTCCGGAATGGGGAAAACTCCCGGCCGTAGCACTTGGGTGGCTCTGCAAATTTATAATCGGGGTTAGAACTCCCTAATATATTAAATGGTTCCACACCAGCCTCTGCCGAGCCCGGCTTTTAACCACCTCGCAGCCTGGCAGGCTCCGAAACGCGGCTGTTAATTGGGAAGCAGGAAGGTTAAAAAAGAGACAAACTAGTTTTCTGCCTTGCCTTTGACAGCCTGGCTTATTTATGCAGGTTGTTTTTGTTTTTTGTTTTTTTTTTTT
>VYZT01008904.1:30671-43171 GCA_013400735.1 Pomatostomus ruficeps
TTTTTTTTTTTTTTTTTTTTTTTTTTTCCTCTCTCCCTTTCGCCTCCAGCTACAGCTGTGATTTCCCGAGCAGTCTTGGCTAACGTTATTAAAGTTGCATCACGATAGATATAGAGGGGAGCGGGAAAGAGCTTCCAAGCCGCGCCGGCAGCACACCCGGCACCGACAACCGGGGGGGAGGTTTTTGCTGTTGTTTGTGGCCGTGTTGCTTTTCAGGTGTAGCGAGACGCTCGCTAAGCTCGGAGTTTCCAACTCGGTGCTTATTTTGCAAAGTAAACAAGCAAATGTTATGTGCATAACCTTAGCTGTCTCGGCAAAGGTCAGCGCCTGCCTGCCGATCTCCTCCGCCGCCTTTTGGTGGCACTCTGATGCCAGCCATTCCTCCCGCCGCCTTTGGGGGGGGGAAACAAGACGTCCTTTCCTTAACAAAAGACTCAATCTACAAAAGGCTGCAAAACAAAAAAAAAATTGATTAAATTGGAGCCGGAGTAGGAAAGTTTCGCTGGGTGGGGGAAACCGCCCGGGAAGCGCTGAGCGGGGGCCGGTGCGGACCCCGGGCTGGGGGGTCACTCAGGACCTGGTGGGATGCTGCAAAAACGGGGGGGTCCCTCCTCTATCCAACAATATCCGTGGAGGGGGGATCGGAGATCACATTTTGTGGGCTCTGTTTATGCCCCGAAACGCTGCAAAGTGTCTTTTCCATTTTTTCCATTTTTCTCTGAAAAGAGCGGGGACTGAACTTCAGGGCACATTTTGGAACCCAGCATATTTTTTTTTTCTTTGTGGCATAAATAGCAGCAAGGAGATACCTGGATAATACAGTTGTAGGAATATTCTTTTTTTAAATGTCAAAAATTACCTGCTCGCTTTAAAAGCCTTCAGTTAGGTCAAGTGAAATTTATTATATACAATTTTTTTTATAGCTGAACTCCATGATTTTGACTTGAGGTGACAGCTGAAAAGCACCAGAAACCCTTGGAATTTCAGATCTATATATTACTATAAAGGAAGAAAATAAAGTTCCGCCAGGAGAAGGCAGGGAATTGCATTTACCAAATATACATAGTTTAAAAAACACAACCCCTGGAACATTTACCTTAAAAAAAGTCAAGAGAGCAGAAGTTTTCTTTTGTATCTATAGAGCAAACATCCCTGGGATTTGTAATAAAAACCCAGTTATGAGATCCGGGGTCCCTCCTGTTAACAAGGATCTCTTAGCAGATATTGAAATATTGCCACGTTGGAGAGAAGTTATTTAAGGACCCTCCAGGAGCTGATGCGAAGGCAGATTCTGCTGAGAGTGTTTTCCTCTCTGCAAAGATTTGAAGGGAGCATGTCCTGAACGTATTCCACTTTAGAGAGATGCAACAAATAACGAGCTGCAGTCAAAGGCGGCCCCAGCTCATGATGAATTTCAAGGAGTGTGACCAATAATCCTTCTACTTATCTTAAAAATCCTGTGGAAGCAGTAAAGCAGTTCCAACAGAACCGAGAGCAAAGTGCGGGGGGGAAAATAAACCAGAAACATCACAAACCCAGCCATCTGTCTGCGAGCAGCCCGAGGACCCCGAGTCCACCCAAGTAGTTACTGCGTGTTTTGCTGCGCTGCTAATGGATTGCATATTGCTGGAAATAGGAATTACAGAATAAATCAGAGCAGGGTGGAAATTATGGGTCGGATCCTGCTCTCGGCCGCGGTGAAAATATCAGTCAGATTCTGTTTGCTGCTGTTGGGGTGCAAATCAGATTAATTATTCAATGTAAATGACTCCAGGTTGGCAATCTGAGCTCTCTGAATTTACCAACAGGCAGGGAGGGGATGAGGGTCAGAGCAGCTTAGGCTGTGGATTTTCACAAACCTTTCCTCACTGCCCTTAACTCTGCGACTCACACACATCTTAAATACACCTCTAAAAATGTCTCGTGCTGGGGACATGCCAAACATCTCCTGCTCCCTTTAGGGGAGACATGAAGAGTTACAAACCGTGAGCCCTGTGCCAGAGCTGCTGCCTCGAAAAAACCCCCTGAAGTGACTCAGAGTTTTGGCTGAGGAGGGAGAGCAGGATAAGAGGGCCCTGCGTTATTGCAATTACGCAGGAATAAGGAATTTCGCTCTGGTTACCCTGCCAGCAAAATCTGTTTGTATCTAATATCAGCTAACATCACCCTGCCTGTGAAAGGAAGGCCACCAACTCTGCGGTATTCTTATTTTCAGATGAATTCCAGCGCCGAGAGCAGGCAGCAGCTTTGTTAAAAGGGACGGGCATTAATCTGCCTGATGGGGACTTTTCTCCTGCTCCTACCAAAGGGGCTCTGATACAATCCCACAATTAAACCAGGAAGCAGTTCTGCACATTTGCTAATTAGCTGTGGTGGATATTTAATAAAAATAAAAAAAAAAAGAAAAGAAAAAAAGGAGAAAAAAAAGCTGTGCGAACACAAAACTTTGTTCACTGCACAAACAGGGTGAGTTTAACACCCCAAAAGGCACTGCTGGGTGAGGTTGGGTTGAATTGAAGCCCCCGGGTGCCCCCCTGGAATGCCCAGCGCAGGCACAGCCCTGGCAGCACCGAGCCGCAGGCGCTGCCGAGCGGTGCTGCCGCTGCTGCTGCTGCTGCTGTTTTTATTTTCCAAGAGGAAATATTTCGGGTCTGCCCTAACATTAGTGCAACATATCACTGCGGCTGCATTCCCCGCTGACTGCAGGCTGTTTGATGAGTAATTAGGAGACCTTCTCCGTAGTTTGTTTGACATATTTTTACAAACCACGCGAATCTGTTCAAAATTTGCTTGTTCATTTAAAAGGCAGCGTTCCTAAATGAAGCTAAATAGATATCATTTTAGGACGTGGGTTGTTGTTTTTTTTTTTTTGTTTTGGTTTGGTTTTTATTTTCTGTTGCAACTTCAAACACAATAGGCTCTTTTCGCCTTAAAAAGGATTTTTTTTTTTTTTGTGTTTCTGCGGAGAAGTAATTATTGTTTGTGCATCTGTGCAGCTTCACTCGGAGCTCATACGGAGAATATCTCTGTAATTCTTGGAGATAAACATTTCTAGACCTACAGATCTCCGTGTGTGTACTTAAGTTTGTTTATATTTCACACCCACACGTCAAAACTGGCATCATTAAGCACTTACTGGAAAGCAATCGGCACAGCTCTCTTTCCCCTGCCCAGATCAAAGGTGAACGCTTTTTCCTTCTCTTTCCATTAAAACATCTTTAGCAAAGAAACCTCAGAGAAAATATTAAATATTCTCAAATATTCCAGCACCCGTCTGCTAAATGCAATTTTATAGATCATCTGCTGCTTCAGAGTGCATGATTTCAGCCGGTGATTTAACTTTCCTGGCTATGGCAGGCTTGTGCAATTAAAAAGTTTAATTTTTCTTGATTTGAAAGCATTCGGAGTTTTTTTTTAAAACATAAATATGATTTTCTCCTCTTTAGCTGTGCAAAGAAATGACACCTCCCAGCACCCTTAATTCCAGGCAAAGTTGCTTCTTGCAGTGTTCAAAATTAGAAATAAAAAAACAGACACTCAAAAAAAAAAATAGAACTAGAACTGCTCTCAGTGTATTTAATGTTTAAACCCCCCCTCTGGTATTTACAGGCAAGCAATTCTACTGACCCGAAGGTTAAAGTTATGCCCAAAAAAGCAATGCTGGAATAAGGCTATGCTGGCCGAGATTAAAAATCCTTTAGTGCTGCAAAATGTGAGCGCAGGGATGATTTAAAAGCCCCGTACTTTGCTAGTCAGCTCCACTCATTGCTTCAGGCTGAGCATTTTGTTTTTCTTTTTTTATTTTTTTTTTCCCTTCGCCTTTCTTTTATTATTGTTTTTTTTTTTCCCAGCGAACACTCCATTGCTTATTTTGGGGAAGCATCTCATTCATCCGCGCCTGCTTCTCGCCGAGACTTTTTTTTCCTGCCGGAGAATTAACTGCCTGGCACATCAATGGGCTGCAAATTATAGAAGGGCTGTGTTTAACTTGCCATTGTCGGCAGGGTCCGTGTCTTTCAGCGAAACTGCCTTTTTCTGCGGGAATTTCAGACGTCTGTAATTGCCGCTCCTTTCAGCGCCGCTTAAGGTATCAATATCAACCCGATTTGAATATCATAAGTGGGAAGTTGCTCTAAGCAAAACAAAAACATGTCAGTCGCCCAGGTGACATTTCGTAGCAAACAAGGAAATCACAACTCCAGGAAGTGTTGTATTTTATGCCAACAACAATATGACAGTTTTCTCTGTAAAGAAAACATGACACTTTTCCAAATATCAGAGGATGCCTCCGCTGCTCAAGGGATTCCTGTACTGTCACTGAAATGGAAGGTCACAGGCTGGTTTCATGATTTCTATAGTTTCAAAATGTTGTGGCGGAGCGTTTGCACGCTAAATGCTGTAGGCTAAGGGAAATCTTTCCCTTCATCTCTGAAAGAAGTGACAGGAAGAAAAAGGTCCTACTTTGACAGCAGTAACCTCGAGGTCTAGAGGTTCTGCCCCAAGCAACTCTGAAGTAAAATTACCTATGTTAATGTGTTGTCCTGGCTGTCATGCAGCCACACGTGTGCAAAGCGCGGCCCGAGGGGCGAGCGTGCAACCAGGACCACGGCAAATCCTCCCATCCCGTCCCTACCCGGCCTTGGATGCAATAAAGACCGGAAAGGTGCTGCAAATTATTTATTTTAACTGCTGGGCTTTCCACTTTGACTCCAAGAAGGTGGGGACCTGCTTGATGTGGGGGTACCTGATTCTTGGAGTTTGAATAAACAGATTTTTGCTTTAAGCTGGGGGAAAAAAAAAGTTTTAACTTCAAGGCTATGGACAGGATCAAAACACGTTTGTTTCCAGCCATGCTCCTTTATTTTTTTTTATATTCTTCCCTCTCCCCCTTAAAAAAAACACACCTTAGTCTATAGATTATATACTTCCTGCTGCCCTTTTTATAAGCAATAAGAATTTAATAACTGAGGGCAACTCTATAGTAATATTTATATGGGTCAAGTGGCTTAAAAGTATGCAATAAATGCAAAGTTATGAACCACATTGCCCCTTTTTAAATAATGCAGCTAGCACCGAGATATTAGGTTTCATATTCTGGAAAAAAGGTGTTTTAGGCCAGGCTTTAGGAGTACACCAGACATGAAAAGTTATCCTGATCCCATAATAAAGTCACTGCCTGCTTAATATGGTGTGTTATGTAGAGCTCCAGGTCTTAATAGCAAGACCACAGCAAGAACGTCCCTGATGATATCAACAAAACCTTCGCTTTCTCATTAGCAATCAGCAAATTCTCCTGGTGGCTGCTGGTTTCAAATAAGGGCAAGTGCCTCTATTCCGAGCGGGAAGCCCAACAGGATAATGGAAATAATGCAGCCTAATCAGCGGCGAGCACGGCAGATCCCCCCGCCCGAGCGGGCACCGCTGGGCTGGGGGACGCCCCTTCTGCAGCTCTCAGCAGCCTTCCCAAACCTGAGGAGAGGGATCCGTGGGATTGCAGGAGAGGTGGCCGGAAAAACCTCCTGGTGCATCCCCGCCACCACCTCCCCGCTCCTGCTCGCAGATAAGAGGGGTTTGGGGGTGTTGGCAGGAAAAATAAATATTAAAAATCATCTTACATCGTTGCTGTGAATACTTAAAGAGAACCTAAGCTGGTTTCTGCATGGGGAGGGGGGGGATCAAAAATTTCTTTAATTTGGCCTCACGAAACCATCGACTCCTTCGATAAATCAGCTCAAATATTTGTCATCACAACCCAAATGCCCGTCCCTTTGTTGGCCAGCACGCTGCTGATACCTGCGCCAGAGCTGCGACCTGCACTGGTGTTTTTACTCCTCGCTGCTGCTGGATTGGAGCAGATTTTGTGTTCGGACACACATTTATGTTGTTAAGCGTGGGGACAAGAGTCGCTGTTGGCCATTCTGCTGGATGTGTGAAGGACACACCACCCTCCTGCTCCCGCAGCCTGAATAATCCACGGCTGCGCTTGGGGAAATGCAGAACACTTTTAGTTTTTGCGCTGATTTTCTAATTGTAAGGGGTTTTTTTTTTCCCCTCACGTTTTCCCTGGTGGTATTCACGTGCTCTTAGAATATCCTGATTTCTATTGAAGAGCGATTTCTGCGCTCTTGTTCAGCCCTGGTTAAAAATTAAGCCTGCAAACGTGGCTGGTGCCATGCAAGGAAAATGCAAGCCTAAGCTGCAGCAGTGTAAACAAAAAAGTGTTTTAAGAGGTGCTTAACTGTGTTTTGAACCCTGATTAAGCCTAGGGTTGCTCAGTGTTTATATGTGCATTCGCAGTGCGCTGGGAAAATTCAGTGTTTAATGGTTCCTGTGCTGATCTTTTGTTAGAGCCCTGGGCTGCGGTGCCCGAGAGCAGCGATTACCGGCCAGATTAAAAACCACAAACTCCTTCTAATTCCGAGTTTTGTCCAACTTCATTCCTGCTGATGTGAGGCAGGGCTCGGTGTATCGGTTGCAGGGTGGGGATTTTAAAAACTGACACCACAAGTCAGCCCCCTGAGCTTTTATTTTGCTTTTTTAGTGGGGCAAGGTAGTGTTGTTTTGGGCACATCAGACAGGGAGTAGTTTCCATCTCTGGGTCTCATTATGGTTCTCAGGTCTGATTTTTTTTATTTTTTATTTAATAAACATGAGGTGGTAAATGGACAAGGAAGGGACCCCTGAAGGGCAAAGGGCTCCAAAAAAATGGGTGATACCTTGGGGTGTTGGGACAAGAGCACAAAGCTGCATTTCCAACTTCTCGGCGCTATTTTGAATGCTGTGAATGACCTTGCTGAGCGCTTCATTCTCCTAAAATAACGAGCAGGTCAATACCAGTCCTGCTTGTGTGATAAAACGCAGTAATTGCTGACCAGGACATGTCCGCAAAGGAGCCGGGAGAGCTGAGCTGGGGGAGCGAGGACGTTTCCACCAGCAGGGTCAGGAGATCCTGACAGTTCAGGACAGTCCATGGCAGGGAGAGACAAGAAGTGTCGAGGCAGGCTGAAAAAAAACCAACTGATGGATGAGGGTGACGTTACCGAGGGGAAAACTGCGTCGGCAAATAAATGCATATTTACTGAGAGAAACCCTCTGGTTTGTGAGGAGCGAGAGGTGAAATTGAGACTACTGATGGGAAATTGCACCATGATGGTGCTCGAGTGAGAGGGAAAAAAGGCTCTGGGAGGAAAGCAGGCCCTGCGACATCGAAGTGCCAGCTACCTGCACCTCCACAGAGGTCAGAAATTTAGAAGAAGGTTTCTGGTGTCAAAGCAGCGAGGCTGTGGAGCAGGCTCCACATGTGGGTAACGATGTGCAAAACCACTAACGGCTCCTAAAGCAGAGCCCGGTGACAGAGGATTAGAGGACACCTCGGCTGCGCCGGGAAAGGCCTGGGTGGGAAGACCCAAAGAGCCTCATCCAGTCCAGTTTAGTGGAAACACCCTGGAAAAATTGTAAATACTGAGGCACACCTAGCTCAGACTGTCTAAACTTCCATTTTTGGTTGTTTTTTTTTACCATGGCTTTAATCCGTGCAGATTCCAGGGGTGGGGAACGCTCGGGCTCAGCCACTCTGCAGTGTGGGAGGGCACCTTGCAAGATGTGCTGCAGCAACAGGGACAGGCTCTGAGCTTCTGTTTTACCAAAGAAAGAGGTTTTGGAGTGATTTCAACAGTGCTGGTGTGGCACAGGAGAATTCAGAGACTGAGGGGCACAAGGTGGGGCAAGAGGACGAAGTGCTCAGGTAGAGCCGATACAGAGGGCCTGAGGTGATACCGCTGTCCTGCCGTGATGTCTTCCTCTGCAGGAACAAGAGACAGATTAAAGCCAGAAAAGAAGCAAATAAAGAGAGAAAACAAATCAGAGAAAGCGGAACATTAAGATATTAGGCAGTAATTCTTCTGTGTGGTCCTGGCTGAGGAGCTGTGGCTGCCCCTGGATCCCTGGCAGTGCCCAAGGCCAGGCTGGACAGGGCCTGGAGCAGCCTGGGACAGTGGAAGTGTCCCTGCCATGGCAGGGGCTGGAAAAAGATGCTCTTTAAGTTCCCTTCCAACCCAAACCAGTAACTACAGCCTGAGCTCTCGAGACTGATGTCAAAGTGGCTGTCCCCCAGCCTGGGGTGGCACTGGAGCAGCGCTGGCAGGAACGGTGCCCAGGGAGTGTCACTTGCATGGTGGCTTTCATTGCATGCCACACGTGGGAACGGCAGCCCTGGAGCCCTGGAAGGCTGGTGTGTGTGTGTGCAGCTTCTCCTGGAGCCTGACAGGGGATCATTAGTAACTCGCTGATGTCTCTCTCTGTTTGTTCTACTTCACGAGACACTTCCCCAACTAATTTAGAACCAAGCTCGGTGTTTACTTGGCTTCACAAAATGACACTCCTTTCCCCCCAAGATTGCTGCAGAGCCTTGGCAAGGAATATTTACATAAACAGGTCTCAACTTCATCAAGAACAGGTCGGGAGAGGAGGGCAAACCCAAGTGGAAGGGAAATAAAGCAGAGCATGAGGCCGAGTGGCTGATCTCTCATTTAGGGCTGCAAAAGAAACATTTTGAATGTTTGCAGGGCTGGTGCAGCCCTGTAAGGGGTCACACGGTTACCCAAGATCCCTAAAACTCCTGGAAATATTGAGGAAGGGCTGTGGGGAGTGATGGAGGGCTGGCAGGGACAGCAAGTGCAGCACGAGGCGGTAAATCAGCCACCCATCGCTGCAGCTTTGTGCTGCCACCGTGCACTGGAAGCCTTTGAAGCTCAGAAACGATGAAATTTTAATTGTTAGCAACTTCTCAGGGTGCTGGGGATAAAACCTCGAGGACAACATTCCCACTGGAAGGAAGGGAGAGAGCGTCAGCACAGCTGATCTCCCCGCCTGAGCGCAACCATCGTCCCCACAACTTCACTCGCCAACTTTCCCCAGCTTGGGGGAAAGGTGGCTCCTCGGTGCCCATTCCAGGAGCTGAGGGGTGCCTGGTGTGGGCAGAAAAAAGAGGAATTAATGTCTGGGAAGCGGATGGGTCCGGTATGTAAATAAAAGCCACTCGCATCCTCATTACGGGGGCTCTTTTGAATAAATGTTAGCCTTTAAGTGCCAGCTGTCACTCTATGCATGGCCTCCCTTCTTACAACTAACCTCTCTGTCACCTCGCCTTGTCTCCCTAACTTGTCCCATTATGCAGTACCAAGCTGAGTCATTGTTTCAAGCAGGAGGTGACATGTTAATAGCTTAATAATAGTATAATCTCGCAAATAATAATATGCTGTCACACTGTCTGAAGCACAATGTTTACAGGAGAAGTGGTAATGTATGATGACAGTAATTTGAATAAAAATGAATTTACTGCTCTTGTCTCATTTGCAGTAAATTTTCGCATCTTTCATGCACAACTGGTGCTCCATGACCTCTTTCATTATTGTGCTCTCAGTGGCTGCTGCTTGCTTTAAAGCGAAAGGCAGGGGAACGAAACACAAACCTGCAGCTTAATAAGGGGTCTCCAGAAATTCTGGCTTCTGGAAATCTCACTTTGTTTGTTTACGGAGCCGCGGCGGTGCCGGCCGGGCTGGGTAATTAACGTCAGCCGGATAGAAAAGCAGGCACGAGCTGATGCCACTCTGGATTGACAACTGGCAAAATAATCGTCATGGAATTGTGGCAGAGGGAAAAAAGCGCTCGGGATACAGAGACGATCATTGGGGTGGAATTCAAGCTTAAGGAAAACTGGTTTAAACGCTCTGATGGGGAGAAAAGCGATCCTCAAATTAATTATAAATGCAAAGTGGTGTGATGGTGGACTGGTAAAACTTAAAAATTATCCCTGAATACATAAAATATTTGGTTCTGGGTGGTTCCTGCCTTGTCCTGTGCTGTGCCATAAAATTCTTCCGTTTCCATGTCTGGTACAGACCAGGACTCGTGGCATTATCCTGACAAATAAATAGGGAATGTACTCTGCATCAAAACTGCCTTTGGAAAATCTAAATTCCTAGGACAGTTCTGTTTCTCTGAGAGAAAAAAGGCGTTATTACGTGATGTGGTTCATTTGATGAAAAAGAAGAAAGTTTACAGCTCGCAACTGATATGCCTGGACTAAATTTAGTTTGATGGAATGAGGACAGCTAATTGAAACTTGCTGGGACTCAAAACACCGCACAGGACAGATCCTCCCCAAAAGTGCTGGGTTTTATCTGAGTTTGAGCAAATGTAGAGAATTAAAAAATGGGGTTTGCATGACCTAGTTCATGGGTTGACATAATTAAGAGCCCAATTTACCTTTCTGTCCTTATCTATACAAATGCAATTATGTATTTTTTCATTCCTTGTGCTCGCATCTAACAAATACAATATTTTCCTCTTTCCTCCCTGGTCGGCCACGTCAGGTGGGAAAAACCAGTAGGAAAAGGACACACTTGGTGATGGATCATCACGAAACACAATTTGTTGTGGTTCTGAATCTGAGTTTTTAAGAGGGGCAAAAATTAGCCTTCAGTATCCCAGCTTTGCACTCTGGTGCTGAAGGCTGAGCTCTTTCTTTCCGCTGTTTCTGAAAATAAAACATTGATTTAAATATTTCAAAACTGCTTCCAGATCTAACCCCATGGCAGGGGATTGGAACTGGATGATCTTCAAGGTTCCTTCCAACCCAAACATCCAACAATTCCACGATTCCATGAAGAGAGCACAGCTGATGGGTTTCATAAGCGCCTCGCAAGGCTGGGGTTGTTTTTGAACTGAATTTTCCACTTTTTCTTTTCCCCATGAAAAGTGCAAGAGGCTTCAGTGGGATTGCTCAGAGTGGCAAGGGCTGAACGACCCCCTCCAGGTAACTGCATTAAAGAAATTGTTTTGCTGAAAAGATTTTTTCCGTTGGAAAATATTTCCCGCTTAAAAATAATTTACGTTTTCCCAGCGCACCGTTAACCATTTTCTTCATTTTGGAAATCCCAGTCCTGTGAACCAAAAATCGAGACACTTGTGACATTACAGAGCTAAATAATGATTAATGGAGATGATGTGCAAAAGGGTAGAAAAGAACAGAGCAACAAAGTCTCTCTTTGGCTGGTTTATTTCATGTATATAAAAGGTTTTTTTCCCCTGAACCACTGATGTTCAAGGGGATATCGACACTTCTATGTCCTGCTTCAAACTCAAAGGTCCTTTTTGTTGCCACCTTTTAATTATTTAAATGTAGGCGAATCTGATTAAAGCCCCTAATTAGATGTGTTTAAGATTGGCAAATATGTGACTGTCCTGAGCAGCCAATGTCATCCACTGATACGTGTCAGTTATTTGCTAAAATGCAAGAAAGTTTCCCGGGGACAAAAAAACCCCCAAAAACATCGTGTTTGTGGAAATAAAGAGTGGGTGGACCTGATTTTGGTGGCATGAAAGTCAAGAGGAGTTTTGATTTGACTCCAACAGGCACTGGCTCAGGCCTGTGGGGTGTTTGGTGCTCAGTTACAAGTTAGTGCTCTCTCTAATCACCTTGTTCTCTAAAGGAAATAGATACTAAACAGGAACCATCTGGTCAGACATTCTGTACCTCTTAATTACAATGTTTTGAGTGGCACCTAAATAAATTTCATTTACAAGCACATGACTGCTTGTCAAAAGCTCTGTTGATAATTTTATTATTGTAGTTTACCTTCTCGCTTAATGACCCCGGCCCAGTAAAGTCAGGAATATTCAGCTCTGCTGCAAAAAAAAAATCCTGATTGTCTTAGAAACAGAAAGACACAGACTCCATCTCTCATGGTGTGTTTCTAATTATTTTCAAATGTTTGGAATACACATGACAGGGGGATGGATCCGCAATAAAAAATCACCAAAATTCAGATTTCTTGGTGGAGAGGAGAGGCTGAGGCAGCTCTGCGGAGAGCCTGGGATGGTTGTAAAGCGCTCGTGTTATTTTATGATCTCCGTGTTGCTGTGTAGATGTACTGCAGCATTTAGACAATTTTCTCTTTGTTAGCTGCAGGAAAAGATCAATATTATAAAGAAGTTGAGTGACTCTGTGAATTACTCTCCTGCATTTTCCTGGGGAAATGGGAATTTCTACCCTGTACCTGGTTTGGAGGCCGAACCACAAACCCAGTTCCAAAACCACCTCGAAGCCACCCCTAAATTTGGGGGTTTCCAGGATGGGGTTGTTGCTTATCCATGGCTGGAGCTGAAAATAATTTTCCTGATGTTTTACTACTCTCTGATGGAAATTATTCTGTATTGCAAAATCAACGTATAAATTGGCAGGATGCAGCTTGATTGGCATCCTCCTTCAGAAAAAATCCCGGGGCAGCACTGGGATGGAGCAGTGCCCGTGGAGATGCCACCACCGTGCCCACCCTGCCCTGGCACCCTGAATTTCACAGGAGGGATTTTTGGGGTGCAAGGAAAGATTTTCTCATGCCACGACATCAAATAATGGCAGAACCCCTTGCCAGGGAGGAGCAGCTTCCTGCACAGCAAACCCTCACCCATCTACGTTCAATAATTGTTGGAGACAAAAC
>VYZT01008904.1:48171-76031 GCA_013400735.1 Pomatostomus ruficeps
AAATGGTTTGGTATTTATGGATTCTCCCCGCTGTGATCCCATCCTGGCCGGCTCGCTCCTCATGCTCCCACCCACTCCGTTCTCTCCCTCCCCAGTGGGGACAGCCGGGTGAGGACGAGGGGGAGATGAGGAACTCATTGATTGGGGTGACCTCTCCTCACCTCCTCTTCCCTTGTCAAACACTTAAAAGAGTGCAGAGGGAGCTAATAAGGCAGGGCTTGGCCCTCCTCCACTTGGCGCTGGCTCGCAGCGGCGTTTGAACCGCTCTGATGTGGACGGCTGCTTTGCAGCTCTGAATATTCAGCTGCCATAGAAATGCTCTTTAGCTGACCCTAAATTTGTACCATAATGGCCCTTGGTGGCGAGACAGTTAATGCCAGAGGTGTGGTCCCTGGGGTTTACTTTTATTTATGTTTCAGGTCGGCTTCTTTTCTTAAAAGTGTGCACTTGTAAAATCCATTTTCCTTTCCCACCCCTCCTGATTGCGCTATAATTTTTATTCTTGCTTCATCAGCAGCCCTGAGATTTACAATTAAGTGCAAAAAAACGGTGTTAAGGTTGCGACACGCACAAAAGCAAAGAGATTCAAAGTTAAGGGTGAAACTCTATCCTTAATTCACTCACTGGGGTTTTTGTGGGTTTTTTTTCCTTATTTTTAGGGGGGAAAGGAGAAGAAAAAGCGCTCTGACATGAAAGCCGGAGCATCGGCTGGCGGCCGGAGCCAGATCCAGGGCAACGAGCCACCGCGCGCAGCCGCTTTCACCCGGGCTGCCAAATTCCAGCGCACTCAGAGGATGACCCGCAGCAACCCCATTTCAGGCTTGGGTGTCTCTTCGGCACAGGCTGCCAATTAGAGCGAGCTGTGCCAAATTATTTGGCAGATCTGTGCCACGGACAGACAGCCAGCCCTAGACCCGCGCTGGTTTCCTTGAAGTAATTACCATGACAATAACGCCAACTTGAATAAAGAAAACATTTTTCCGGCGGAGGAGAGGGGCGTGAGAAGAAGCGGACGGGGAGCTGGAGACAACTGATCCCGTTTCGCTGGCGAAATGTTTGATTTGGCCCGTGACGCCAGCGTGGTGGCTGGAATGGCATCTGCCACTGCCTCTGCATCTGCCGAGCCCGGCGGTGCCGCGCGGAGCTCGGGGATCGGGCGGTGTCCGGTGTCAGAGGACACAAGTGAACAGTCAGAGCCACTCAGCCCTGTCCTTCTTTTCCTCTCCAAAGAGTGGACAGGGAAAAGAAACACCAGAAAATGTGTTGGTGGAGAGCTCCTGGTGTAGAGATGCTGGGTGACTCCTGGGAGAGCTCTGGTGTGGAATGATCTAAATTTCTTCACTGAAAAGGTGGTCGGGCATGGGAACAGGCTGCCAGGGCAGCGGTGGGGTCACCATCCCTGCAAGGGTTCAAAGGGCGCATGGATGTGGCACCTGGGGATGTGGTTTAGTGATTAACAGTTGGACTTGATGATCTTAGAGGTCTTTTCTGACCTAAGTGATTCTATGAAATGGCCAAGGAGGGGATGGAGATGTTGGAAGGAGGTGGTGGAGCAGGAGTGGCCGTTCAGGGTGCTGGACACCTGCCCTTCATGCCTGTCTGTCCCTGCATTTCTGTCGTATCCATCCCTAGGAAAATTAGGCTGTGCTTTTGGCTACACAGGCCTTGCACTGAAGGGAAAACAACCCCGTGTTGTGCATGGCTCCAGCATCACATTTGCTGCCACCCCAGGGGCTCTGCAGGATCTAAACCATCCATGGAGACAACTGGGGACATCCTTTTGGACCACAGAGGTTGTGGCTTCCTCTGGAAGTGTCCAAAGCCAGGTTGGACAGGATTTGGAGCACCCTGGGACAGTGAAGGTGTCCCACTCATGGCAGCCGGTAGAACTGGGTGATTTTAAGGTCCCTTCCAATCCATTCTCGGGTTCTCTGAAATCCCATCTCTACCCAGGTAAAGGATGGGTTACCCCAGGTGGGCACAGCAGAAATCTCCTCCCGCGTGGATCCCTGCCCTGCTCCTGCACAAGGATATTTAATTCTGTCCCGAAACAAAGGCAGTTGTCGCTCACTGCCTCTGGAGCACGGCTGGGAAAAGTAGACTGTCAAGGGGAGTTTACTTCCTTTGTTAATAAAAAAGAAAAAGAGTTTATGGATCTTTTCCTGAATATGAATATTAAATAGACTAGTTGTGGGAACCCTGATTTTAATTTCCTATGTCTTTATTTGGAATTCTACTCCCTCTTGGAAAGGTGTCTACTTAAATATAGGGGGAAAGGGAATTTAATGAATTACAAAAAGGGTTATTTTACATGGAAAATGTGTATTCCTGGCTATTTCCATTTAAAGAACATGACATTAGTGTGGAAATTGCCCCTTATGAACAGGTCATTAATGTCAACTCTACTAAAACTGACATCACCTGCTACTATTTTAATTGTGTGTTTTACTAATGCTAACCATTTTCCTGACAATAGAACCCCCCTAAGCTTAATGAATCTTTGCAGAATACATAAACCAAGGTCAATATGTAAAGAAATGCCCCAAATGTTAGGAAACTCTCCCCGAGAAGCCGAAAGAAAAGTTTATTATTCTTTTACATTCATAAGAATAAGAGCAAAAAATAGAAATCCTACACAATATGTTTTCCAGATCATTGTATATAAAACGCTTTGATGCTTCTGGGAAATCTTTTTGATTAGCTACTATTTTACATGAAGAAAAGGACTTATTTTACTCGGTTACATTTCCAAGATTTATCCCTTATTTTCCAATACGAGCGGCTTATTAAATAAAAAACAAAAATCCCGAGGACTTCCTTAGTGTCATATGCAACAATCACATTTTTTTCCCATGGTTTGGGGGTGGGAGGCGGCGGGGCAGGAGAGGAGGGGGGGGGTGGAAAGAGAGAAAATGAAATCCAGATTTGTAATTCCTAACAGGAGAAATTCGATCCTTTCCAATGTTTAAGTAATATTTCCTGTAAAACATACGAGGCCATCTGCAGAGCTGTTTCCAGACACATTTTGAAGTGGCAAGGGCAACTGAAAGAGACCCGAATGGAGGCTGGCATTTCACCTCTGGGAGATGGAGCATTAAAGGTTTCCAAAAGCTGGTTCTACAATTTTACAAAGTATTCAAGCACTGCATAGTTCATAATTTGTTTAATTTACCTGCCTTTTATAGGTACGGGGAGGGGGAAATCCGCTCTGTGAGAGACGGTATAAAAACCAAGACAGCTGTAAAAAGCTAATGTACGGCGATCAAGAATGCTCCGTGATTTCGGCTGATTGAAAATGTATTTTATTCTTTACAGGCCAAAAAACGTTCCCCTAGAAAAACCGCGCAGAGTGAAACATATTTGGGGAGACAACAGAAACACCGAACCCTTTTTTGCCATTTAAGTCTATTATGGAATTTTGTTTTATTGTTGATCTCCAGGGTCACCTTATGAATTCGTGTTAGTAAAATGTTACGGCCTCACTATAATATTCACTTTGTGGAAGGGTCTGCATTTACCAAATCTCATCCGAGATCGAATATAAATGAGAAACTTGCATCTCTCTTCAAGGAATATATTCCAGGCTGCTTTCTCCCCCTTTTGGAATTACAGACAGATTCTAAAATTGAATTCTTTTTCTTGTGCCAGGACTGGGTAAAATGACTGAGCACTCAGGCTTACCTTTGATACATGTCTGAAATTCAAAATTTGCATCGCTCAAATAGTTAACTTCGGGGCCAGATTCTGCCCTCGGCTGTGCATATTTGGGAACCCCATTAACTTCCCTGGAAAATAACGTTGCACTGTTTGGATGCACTGGAATGAGATACATTACAGTGTTACCTTCTGTCATTCCCCTGTAAAACTCAGTGTTTGCTGCAATTTTTATTTCGCTGGCTGCTGTAGCCCTTTTTATTCTGTCACTACCAACTGGCCTGCTGGATATTTGTACCTGTCCTCTCCCGTCTCTGGCTGTGCTGGCAGGATTAAATATGACGAGTGGAATAAAGCCGGTAGCGCCCAGGAAATCTAAAAATTGTCATCTGGTTGGGTTTTTTTTAACCGTGTTTGCAAAGGAATTTCTGCAGCTCCAGTGGTTTTGGTCAGAACTGGGTGCAGGTGGGGAGAGGCAGCTGGGGGTCCCTGCCCCACACGCTCCCTCCTCGGAGCCCGGGATTCCAGCAGCTTTGGTCAAAATTATGTTGGGAAAAATGTTCTCCAGGAGTAGAAAATTCATGGCATAAGTTGCTCCAGTGTTCATTTATTAATAAAATGAAATTTATTTTGATTTCCATGTCTCTGTTTTTCAGCTGTGAGATGGAAGGGCCCTCTTTTATCAATTTCTTGGCTTCACGTGAGTTCTTCTCTGTGCAGACACCAGAGCCAGGAGAATCCCACTCATTGAGAGATCTAAATCCTGTGGGTTGATTTCGGGTTTGGAGAGATGCTCATTTTCACAAAAAGCACTGGGGTGAGTTGTTCCAGGCTCTCCTTGGCACCCCCAGTGCTGCCAAGGGCCACCAAACCTCACCATCCTGAAAATGGCCACTTCCACCCCTTCACTCAGCTCGCCTTCATTCCTCCTGCTCCAGCAGGATTTATGACACTGAATTTCAAAATTAACACAAAGTGAGTAGGAAGACACATAGGAAACCATTTTCGAGAATAAAGAGGTTTTTATTGTGGTCTCCTGCCCATCCCACCAACTGCTTTTGGCTGGCAGCGCCACGGCCCGATGCTCTCTGATCCCACACGAAGCCAGAAAAAGAGCCTTCAAAAAAATGTCACTTCCATTTCCTCCCGAAAGCAAAACACTTCCTACAAGGAAAGCACGCATTACAGCTGAATTATAAATGAGGGCTGGTGTTTTTGCGAGGTACAAATCGCAGGCGTTCTCCATATTGTTAGAATACCAATTTTATTTTCCTGGTGTGTAGTACCCGGTGCAGCGCGGGGTCCCCGGAGATGCACGCGTCCTCCGGAGATTACTTCAGCATTGCATTACTGCTATCACATATCCATTACATAGACTCTTTCAGACAAGTGGAAATGTTTTCACAAAAACAATCTGGAATCTTGGCTTATAACCCGAGCTCGCTGTCAAGGCAAACAGAGTAGCCTCAAAGAGGACTTATTTCTATTTTGTTCGGACAAGTATGTTGTTTCTGGATTATAATAAGGGGAAATATAGCAGCTATCAGTCTTCAGTTTATTTGACAAGCTTCCTCTGACGAACCTCGAAGAATAAGCCCTGGCCCTGCAAACTCGTTCTCCTCCAGGTATTCCCTTTGGCTCCGGCACTTTTATTGGCATGATTAAGGGCCACACACAAGTTTACAGGACAGGAGTCGCAGGATGGGATGATGATGTATTTCCTTGACTGTTACTTATTTTGTGAAGTTTTAAAAGCCTTTGCTGTTTTCAGAGCTTGTCTCTATCAGCCGGCGCTCTAAGAGCCTGTCCCGTCACCTCTCAAACAAGGTCAACGAGCAGGTTATAATCAGATGCCAAATAAACAAATGCAAACTTGAGATCGAGTGATTTACTGTCCATTTTCATTAAGTTCTTCCCAAGGAAGCAAACGCTTTATGCAGCACAAGGGACCTGCGGGAAGGGTCAGCGGCCGTGCTGAAGCAAGAGGCGGCGTGATGGTTTTCACCCAAATGGACTTTAACGACACCGGGCGTGAAGGGGAGGCTGCCTCGTGTGGGGAAAAGTGCCTGCAAACAGAGCAGCACCCGAGAATTCTCCTCTGCAAAGTGCGTGGGGTTTTAATATTCATGTGTTTACATTACGCCGAGTTTTCTCCTCTTTAGACCAGAATTTTCCATGTGCTGTCAGCTAAAAAAAAAAGAAAAAGTCTCAGGACCCAGGAGTTTGTAGCTTCATTATTAAACTCAGCCCGTTTTAAAATTAGAATTTCAATTTGTTTAAGAATTTGGGCATGGAGTGAGGAGGGGTTTTAAGCAACAGGAGGACACCTGCGTGTGGTGAGGCCTGGCCTCAGCGACAAAGAAAGAGCGATGTAAATACAGGGAGAGTTTTGATATGGCTGTGCCTTGGGTTTTCCTGAGGAATGGTGGGAATGCAGCACCCTCACAGAGTGCTCTGCATTGGAAGGGCCCTTAAAACCACCCAGTGCCCCCCCTGCCGTGGCAGGGACACCTCCCACTGTCCCAGGGTGCTCCAAGTCCCATCCAGCCTGGCCTTGGGCACTGCCAGGGATCCAGGGGCAGCCACAGCTGCTCTGGGCACCCTGTGCCAGGGCCTGCACACCCTCCCAGCCAGGAATTTCTTCCCAATATCCCATAATTCACAAAATCCTGGTGGAACAACCTCTCAGGGCTCCACCGGCCTCTCACCCACAGGGAAGTGACTCTGGGTTTTGGCTCCATAGATCACAGCACTGGAGCAGTGCTTGGGAAAGGCCCTGTCACTTGGAGAACACAAAATGTTGAGCAACTTGAATTGTTTTTCCATGAGGCTGATCCCCTGATAGCACTTTCCTTTCATGTAGCTCCTTAATACAGCATAATTTCAGTGTTTTCTAGGCAGGGTTATAATGCTCCTCTTCCAACACAATATTGGCTGCAGTGGGGATGCACTGGCGAGAAGTCGTGGTTTGCTGCTTTGCCATTTTGTGATTCGAGTTCAAAACAATAAATTTTAACGCAACTTATTCTTCCGAAATTTTTCAAATATCATTTACCAAAACAAAAGCTTTGCCCTCAGTTTTTCTCTGTTTGTTTTATTAATTTTTCCATTCCCATATTTCAGAAAATTCCCCAAAAGAGACTGAACCAAAATTTTTTTTTCTCTCTCTCTCTCTCTTTTTTTTCCTAAAGGTTGCATAAATATTTCACATGTATCTCCCTTTAATTAGATCATAACATTGTAAAGTGGCAAAGAGTTTTCTCTTTCCCCAAATTAGACATGAGAACCACAAACAAATTAATTTGTGTCTCAGGGTTTTGACTGGGCCTCTTGGCCTGCTCCAGCACTAATACAGGCACTCGTGACCCTCTGGATTTCAAACGCCTGAGGGTAAAAAGCAATTATAAAAACATGACTCTCCCAGATCAGCTTTCGAATCTGCCTTGTCTCTGTTTTATTGATGGGAGATTGAAGGGAGATTCAAATCAGCTATCCTTCAATTCTTCACCAGCAGCAAAATACAGAAATCATTAGCTTTTCCTGTGTAAATGGCTTTGTCCTGCTTTATTATTCAAAACTGGCTGGCCACTTGACTTGAAAAGACCACGTTGAATATTTATTTCAAGTTTTGGTGCTTGTAAATAGCATGGTGCTTTGCACCTTATTTTCTTTTTTTCTTTCCAGACTTAATTTTTTGCAACAATTAGAGCGGGAACTAATTAATATGGGGATTTTTTAATAGCTAAAGAACACACAGTGATGTAAATGAGGATGATCTTGCTCTCACAGGTCTATTGTTATTGTAAGGAAGCCCTGCTGCACAACCATTTCCCAAAAAATCAGGGGAAATAATTAAATATCTATTTTATTTCTCTGTGTGATTGCTGGTGTGCATTTAGTGAGAAGTAAGAGTGGGATGAGAATAAAATATTCTCTTTAAACCCCAGGGTAATTACATCTCCTCGTGGTGGAAGGCGCAATCAGATCCCAAAAAATGGGAGAAGGGTTTGATTTAGAGGGGAGGAAAGAGGAGAGCAATGTGGGAAATGCTCGTGGAGCAGGCTTGGAGAGGAAACTGGGCTGGGATTATTGTTTTTAACGAGTTTAAATTATAGAATTATTGAGGTTGGAAAAGAGCTCCAGGATGACTGAGCCCAGCCTTTGACCCAAGGTTGGATCCTTTCGGTTCCGCTGGAGGGATCAGTGTGGGAACACTCCCAGGGTGGGAGGCATGAGTGGGAGATGTCCACGGGTGGGGATCCTTTGCTATTTTCAACATAAAGACCCTGAAAAGCATCAGAGGAGGTTTGTGCCTCTCCAGAAGGGAAAGGGTGACGAGGGGGTGTCATTTCCCTGGAAAAACCTGGAGATCTGGGCTAAAGAAAACCCTTTTTTTTCACCCAATATGGGTGAGGACACCTGAGTGTGGGAGGGGCTTTGTGCCAGTGCCAGGCTGAGCAGGCAATTCTTATTTCTCTTTCTCTTCAGAACAACGTGAGGGTTGGGCTTCTTATTTCTCTTTCTATTTGGAATAACGTGAGGGTTGGACTCCTTATTTCTTGTTCTATTCAGAATAACGTGAGGGTTGGACTTTGATTTCAACTCAAGCCCACGTTGTGGGTGGGTCACGTTTCTGAGGCATCAGATAAATCCAAAGGCCTCCAGGTGTACAGGTGGAGTCAACATTTGTGTCCAAGTGGGCTCAGCCCCCGGCCAATCTGTCGCCTCTCTAAATCCTCCTGGGCTGGTCCTGCAGATAAAAATCCTGCGCGGCTCAGATGGGGCCTTTTTAAAATGATACACGGCAGACATTCAATTTTAAGAAGCCAGAGCTTTATTTTTGGAACCTTAGAATGTGTACGGAATTTAAAAAGCCTAAAGCCATAATGTTTTACTGCTCCTTTGATAAAATTTATATTTAATCATATCTTAAAAACTGTTCTCATTCTGCCACTTGATGTTACCAACCAAGCGGAACCCATCAATGCAACACTATCTATCAGCCCTTCTTTTATTTCACTCTCCTGCAACTCCTTTTTAATGGCACAGCCCTTAATGAATTACGCTGGAGTTCCTGGGAAGTCCAAATGAAATTCGTGCTCCTGCCGAAGGTGGGTCTGTCACCCCCAGGTTTTTCATTTGTTGGAACCAAAATGGTGAATCTGACACATTTATGGTGCTAAACCTCCAGCACAGACCAATCTTTCAGTCCTTTGTCTTGATGCTGAGTGATCCAGAAGTTGGAAATGGGGACTTGCTCCATTGTTTTAATATCTTGGAAAGATTTGGGTTGGAAGGGACCTCAAAGCCCATCCAGGGACCCCTCCCACTGTCCCAGGGTGCTCCAAGCCCCGTCCAGCCTGGCCTTGGGCACTGCCAGGGATCCAGGGGCAGCCACAGCTGCTCTGGGAATTCCATCCCAGCCCCTCCCCACCCTCCCAGGGAACAATTCCTGCCCAATATCCCATCTAAATTTATCCTCTTCCAGCTAAAACCATTCCTTGTGTCCTGTCCCTCCATCCCATGTCCCCAGTCCCTCTCCAGCTCTCCTGGAGCTTCTTTAGGCCTGTAAGGGGCTCTGAGCTCTCCCCGGAGCTTCTCCTCTCCAGGTGAGCCCCCCCAGCTCTCCCAGCCTGGCTCCAGAGGGGCTCCAGCCCTTGGAATATCTCCACGGTCTCTTCTGGATCTTCATCTGAAGCTTTTCCTTAGACAATGGGGTTCAGGAAACCTTCCTAGAAAATGTGGGAATGTTGTGTGGGGTGATTGACACCACGGGCCGATGAGGATGAGCCACTCCTTGGCAGCTTGGCTGAATTTCCAGTGCTGCCCATTGGCTGCTGGTGGTTTATGATTACAGAAGATTTTACGCAGAGAGACACAGGTCTCTTTATCATAACTCTCTTGAAAACAGTAATTTTATTAATTAAAACCCTTTCTAAGCTCTCCCTGCAGCTACACCTGTTAACTCCGCTCTTGTCCCGTTGCTGGATGTGTGTCTGGGGACAGACCCTGGACTTTGTAACTTCACATTACTGTGGCAAGAATGAGTTAAATCAAAATCACTTCTCTCCATTTTTTTTTGTTTTTTTCAGAACTGAAACATGTCCAGCAAAGCTGGTGGTCTCCACAAGAAATTCAAACTCTCTGCTGACCAAGTGAAAACACACATGTGCATGTATCAGACATATACATAATCTTGGCTGGAAATCAGCATCAGTGACAATTTCACTCAGTGAAATCTTAATTTTGATCCCTGCTCTTAAAAATTGTGTTTGTCTGAGGAATTTTACTTTAGAAGACCTTGTAGCCTTTTAGTACCAAACCGACTTCACGAGTTGTTAATAATTTTCCCTTGTGAAGACACTCCTTTTTTATTCCCATACAAAATGGAATTAAAATTCGCATTTATCTGCATTTACATGCCAGAAAGTTGGGGTTTTTTGTAAATTCTTTCCATTTTCTTCAGGAATATCCAGCATGGACCACGCCGCTAAAAAGCCACCGGACCGCTGGCAATGGCGCATTCCGATGTAATTCCTTAAAACAGAAAGGATTTGTTCTTATTTTTGATAAACACATGAGTAAAAATTTGGTCTTTTCATTCCTGCCTCTGTTCCTGGAGGAGCAGGGGGTCTCCCAGGGCTGTCTGTTCTTTTCCTCTGTGCTTTGCAGGCGGGGGAATCGCGCGCCAGCCTCGGCTCCGCGGCCTCTGAAGAGGCAACATTAAAGCCAGCGCTTGACTGCGCTGAAATTTCCAGGATTTTTTTCTCCCCCCCAACTCTGATATTGATATCTTTTAAAGCGAAGGGAGTAAACGAGGAATCTTCCTCTAAATTATTGACTGGGTGTCTAGCGAAGAGATGAACGAAAAATATCTTTATCCCTGCTAAAGGTTTAGGTGAATTGAGTTAATCTTGGGGCTTCTGCTGTGACCCTTTCCCGTATTGTTCAGACTGAGCTAAGCCTGTGAGGAGGATTTATGTGAGGAAATAAAGCCTACATTTCGGTGCTGGGGACACGAGAAGAGATTTTCCATGTTCCTAAATAATTTTTCTATGAAATCAAGACAGAGAAAGAGGAGGAGGGAGTTGAATTAAAAACCAAATGACTTGGCATTGCTCTGCTTTCCTCTTTTCTGCTCTCTCAGCATTTCGCAGCAGTAATTAAGGCATTTCAGGTCGAAAATTTTGGGGTGAGCAGTTGGAGGAGAGCCCCAGTAAAAGACAATTCCATCAGAAGGACCAGAAGGTCCCAGAAGGTCCCAGAAGGTCCCAGAAGGTCCAGCAGGGCTGGGGATTGAACGGACTCAGGCGGACGTGAGCGCAGCTCGGAGCTGCTGGGACAGGCTCAGAGCAGCTCAGCTCACTCCCAGGCTTGTTTTTTGGACAGTCTGAACTTATTCTGGAGGAAAAAAAAACCAAAGGTAAGGGAAAATATATAAATAGTCGTGTATTTTTAGGAAAATTTGGGGAGGAAGGAAGACACCGTGGCAGGTTTTGTTCTTCCAGGAACGTCTCCGTCCTTCATTTCGGTAAAAGAAGACTTTAAAAATCTGCTTTTCTGTGTATGCAAAATTCCTGCGATACAAATTTGATCACATTTGCAAGGATTAAAGGATTTGATGTGCAGGAAGCATTCTCTTCCTGAGCATGACAAATGGAAGCAATTTACAGATGGCTTCTGAATATTTCCCTGAAATTATTTTCCTGTTCTGTTTTGGTTTGGCTTTTTGTTTTGTTTCGGGATGGGGTTTTTTTGTGTTTTTTTTCTCTTTCTCTTCTTGCTTGCCACTAGAGATCAGCATATTTTTAGACATTTAAGCAATCATAATGTCAACACAGGGGCTTAAAAAGGATCCTGCATAACTATCGAGTAGCCAAATTACTCATGACTGGCAAAACAAAACGAATAAAGTCAGGCCTGGAGGCATTGAGAAAGCAACTTTTTGCATCCAGCTTTCATATTCCCTTATTCCCTTGTTTTTTTCCCAGGCTTTGGGCATCTCTGCATTTCCATTATGTTGGTTTTATTTCCCCCCAAACCCTCCTTTGTATGGCACAAAAGCGAGTGTGTGTTACAGCAACGCTGCCTCTTAAACCCGTTATTGGCTTAATGCATTAATAATTTTGAATACACATCTTTAGCTCCAGAAACAGCGGCAGGATCTCCTCAAACTTCCAGGTGTTTGTATTCAATTCAAATAAATATGGATTTTTGCACGCCATCCGTTTCTGGGGGGTGTGAAACCAGACTTTTTCAGTTTGATAAACCGACTAAAGCTTTGTGTTTCGTACCTGAGGGCCCAGGAGAGTTGGGGATGAGTTCCCTACCTTTGAAGAAGTTCTCTCTCCTCTACCACACGTTTGCTGACTCCACTGGTCGCTCTTCAAGGTCGTCAATGCTGGGAAATTGTCACTGATGATTTTTCCCCTTTGTCTCCCTGGTTTTGGTCCCAAAAGCAATCCCCACACATCTGGGTTTGGCAGATTTCAGCCACGCCGTGTCCCTGCCCAGGGCTTTTACATGGGGGTGAATAAAACGTGACAAACGAGCGCTCGCACGCCGCAATAATTGTGTTTTTCTTGCTTTTCTTCGCGTGCTGGGTTCGGGCAGGTCGTTCCCGACAAGCCGGGTTTGTCAGCACATCCTAAACTGGGCTTTGTGATTAAAAACAAACACCGGCCCCGGCAGCAGGGCTCAGAGATCGCTGCTGCCCTGAAAGGGCTTCGAGATGAAATGAACAGATCAGAAATTCCAAAGTTAGTTATAACTTCTTCAATTAATTTAATTTTTTTTTCCTTAAAAGCGTCCAGATCTCAAGACCAAAGCTTGGATATCTTTTTAATCATGGTCAGACTTTCCTCTAATGTCCACAGTCCTAATTTGCTGGGAACTTTAAGTAGCAGGAGCTCCGTTCATTTGATTTAGGATTTCTATCAAGATCCAAATCATAATTCCACAGGTCCCCTGCAAATAAGTCTTTGGAGTTACAGTGATCATTGATAAAAACAAAGGGCAGGAAGTTTATTAACAAATAAAAATCTTAATATTTAGAAATGCAGAAGAGTCTTTATGCCTCCTGCTTTTATAAGTAATTGAAGAAGTTAATTTCAAATCAAGGATGCACAATGATGGATAAAAGGGTTCCCTATAATAACGGGAATTCATGTAAATGTAATCACTGGAAGTTGTTTCAACTCCTTATGAAAGGAAATGGAAATAAAATATTGATTGTTTAATGCTAACCAAAAAAAGAATAAAACAGAAGCGGGAGGGACAGAGAATCCGAGGGGTTTTGCAAAGATACTTTTGCTCGGTTTTGGGTGTAATTAGAGAAACTTCTTGCAGTGAGGGGAAAACTGCGTGTCCGAGTGGTGGTACCAAATTCCAAGTTCCATCTCAGGAGGAGGGATCTGGCAGGACTGAGTGAGAGAGTGAGCAAACATGAGGGGGAAAAGGGCGATGGAAAGCTCTGGAAAACATCTTTGCAGCAGCAAGACAGTCGCTTGTCCCTCTGGCTTGTCTTTAGCCGAGTTTTCTGTGACAGAAGGGAAAAAACCAACACCCTTCATTAGCCTTGTAAATCCTGGCCTAGAAAGCCCCGGGGGAGCTCGCTCCCCAGGAAAAGAATCCCTCGCACAATAACTGCACATTTTCAATCAGTCCTCTTGATCCCTGCTTCTGCTTATTCCCCAGAATCTGCCAAGTCTGTTGAACTTCCTTCCAGTGACCCTCCCATTTAATTCACGGGCCATTTTGTATTTACAGAGAGGTCAATAAAAGCTTTCCAGAGCTCCAAACCTCCCCGTAATGGTTGTCCTGAGCAATCCAGCCTGAAGAGCCCCAACAGGAAATTGGTAAAGCAGCAGCCAATTTCCTTTTGCTTTTTTACTGCCTCTTGGTCTTCCTGCTCTGTTCATATCCCCACTGCTGAATTCTTCTAGAGCTGGTGGGATATTTCCAGCGCCACAGATGGAGGAGAGCTCATATCATTCCCAGGATTTTATGTCAGGTTAATCAAACACTGGATTTATTTAATTAATAATAGACAAAAGGTTAAAGCCAACAAGACCAATGATGAAATTTGGTTTCTGCTCTGAATTTGTTAGAACTGTCACACAGATCTTTTGCTCCTCTTGCTTAAAATTTGGGCAATTCCTCTGGATTTTCCAGGCTGAGGTTGAGGAGCTTCGAAACCTTTGGGCACGAGGAGCAATGCAATGGGGTGACACCCTGAACTTCTGCCATCTGCTGCCATTTCTAAACCTGGAAAGGAATATCTTTGATTGGGAAGAGCGAGGCCATGGCACCATGAAATATTTTAGTTAATAAATCAGCTTTGCAAAGGCTGCAGCCACCCTGGCAGTAGCTCAGCTCTGCAGAGCGAGTTGCTGACACTGAGCACCAGATGTCCCCAATAAATGCGTTTCCAGCTTGTTCCCTTCAGCTGATGGCGAGCCTGGCCTTGCTGCCTGCGGCCCCGTTACTGCCTGGAACACGAATTCCAGCTCAGGCATCTCACCCCGAAGAGACGCAGCTCCTGTGCTCCGGTGTCAGGGAAACGGGGACACCTGGGACACGGCCTTCAAAAGCCACTCCCCACCCCAGCTCCACCGGCGGCGTGGATGCACCGAGGGACTCCCCAGCCGCCTCTGCCGCCATCCCAGGAGGGCCCAGAGCGCTAATTTGGCTGCCTGGGCTGCCTGGCAGTGCCTGGGGAATCTTTAGCATCTTGGAAAGCCCCGGCTGTTGTGACAGCCAAGGTCCTGAGAGCCCAAACCAATCAATGCTGATTTGGAGGCACCTAATCCTGCATCTCCCAAGCCTCCCTCCGGACTCACCGGCCCAGACCTTTGTTTGAGATCCACAATTCCATGCAATCCTCTCCCAAAATAGGCAGAACACAGGAAGGTGCTTAAGGAACAACGGGATGTGGCACTCAGCGCTCTGGTCTGGTTGACAACGTGGTGATCAGTCACAGGTTGGACTGGATGATCTCTTTTCCAATTGATTCTGGGATTCTGGGATTCTGGGAGCACTAGCAGGGGTGGTGGTTGTGTGTTCTGTGCTGTGATAACAATGATCACAGCACAAAGTTTTGGTCTCTTGTAACTTTTCTGTATTTTTTTCAATGGCCACTTAGTGCAAAATAAATAAGAAAGTCCTTGAGCTTCCTCAGGGTCTCAAAGTATCCCTGTATCCCCGTATTTCTAGGCATAAGGATGTTCCTTTTTTCCCCTGAAAAATACAATATTACCAAAACAAGGAATATGCTTTTATCCCAAAGAGATTTAAAAAAAAATGCTTGGGAAATTAGAGAGAAATTAAACTCGCCTTCCCTGGTTGGTGCAAACCCTTTTAATCCTGAGCCTTTGTGTACCATGGACGGATGATTTGTCTGTGTTTGGGAATTATAAACCTCCCATTCCTGTTTTCCAGCTGCCTGTGACAGGCACAGCTGCGGGATGGGGGATTCTGGGATATCTTGACCAGACATTGGAACTTAGTGTGGGTGCAAAATTTGAAATGATCCAAACGATTAATTTAAGAGTTGAAGACTTCAAGATCTCTTCATGATTAAGCAGCCGAATGGGAATTTTGAAGTCTAAGGTTTAGAATTGGTCACTCCACACATTCCAATTTCTGCATCTGTGCCCACATTTTGTCCTGTTATTCAAAACGATGTCCTTGCTGTTGCTCAGGGCATGGACATTGCTGCGGATCCCGGTGGAAAGGAGGTGCCATGACAACAACTTTTCCTTAGCCACAGGACACTTTTTTCTCACTATTGTCAGGTCCTTTTGTCTTTAGACTGACACATTTTCCATCCATTTTGTAGAAATCAAAAATATTCTAAATTGAGATTATTAAAGAAAAAAATATGATGGAGCAATACCATTTCTATTAATTTTGCTTCGTGCACAAATAAAATTCAGGGTCGTGTCTGAAGTTTTCCTGCAGCACTCAAGGCCACTTGTCCTTTGGTTGTGACTTTTGAAGCCTGAGGAGAAAACACGAATGGGAATAATGACGGTTGTGATTCCCGGAATTTATTCACTTGCGGAAAGAAAGGAAGCACAACCAAGCCTCTCACGTGGAGGAGATCGCAGCCACAAAGTCTGAAAGGCTTGGGTTACCTGTCTTGTCTCGTGTTGTCTTTTGTGCCAGTCATGTACTGCTTCAAAGGTACAAAAATAACAGCTCTCATGTCTGAAATATTTTCCTTCGTTTTGCCTCTTGGTCATAAAAAGCAATCTGATCTTTTTTTTTTTTTCTTGTGAGGTTTCTTGTAGGTTTTCGCTCTTCTTTGTGTCTTCAGCCTTGAGTTTAATTTTTGTCGGTTAACCTCCTGCCTCAAACACAGATTTTCTCTTCAGGCTACCCCTTTGATTCCTCTCGTCAACCCCAAACTTAGCAAAACTATGGATGTGCATATTATTTTTTTCATAATTATCAAGTTTATTCTCTCTCGTTATTTTTTTTTTCTTCCTCTTCACCCCTTCAGGATCTTTCTGGTGAGGATTTCACTCTCCTGGGTTTCAAAGCTGTGAGAATTACAATTCACTCCCAGTTCAAGCCTTTGTTTAAGACAATGTCCTCGGGGTTATGGGGTATGTTAAATGGCAGAAGAAAAACTCCCGTTCTGGGTCTCCTGTTTGGCTGTTTCGTGGCAGGTGGGCTGTGGAATATCCGGAATATCTGCTCCTGTCCCGCTCTGACACCCGGATGGGTTTCACAGGAGCCACTTCTGCAGCCGGGGGGATTTGGGGGGGATTTCCCTTTGACTTTGGTGAAGCATCAGGGCCTCCCACGTGTTCTAAAACTCCAGGATCACCATCACTCCTTTATTTATTCATTTTAAGGAAAAGGCTGGAGCATGGCTCAGCCCTCTGCTAATCCTGGCCCGAAATGAGGTTGATCCCTGTGAAAAGGAATGTGGGGGAGCTCCCCGCAGCCCTGGTTCCTGGCATTGCGTGTGTGCATTTTAGTGGTCTCCAATGATATTTCAGAGAGAATTTTTTTTTTAATATTTATCTTTTGCCTTTTTTTTTTTTCTCTTGCGGCTGAAAGAGTTTTCAGAAGCACTTGTTGATACCTGGAAAGAAAAACAGAAAAACAATCTCTACCAAGGTGGCACTTGCGTGGCTCATGGGACCATGCCAAGGGATTTTAATTTTAATTTTTAGGAGACCCCACCACAGCTCTCACACCACTCATATCCCCTCACATCAGTTTGTGCAGGAGGGTGAAGCTGAGCCTGGCAGTGCTGTCCCCTCAGTTGTGACACCCCAGCTCCCAGAATTCCCGCTCGGGGAGCCCCTGGTGCTGCCTCACTCCCGGCACAGGAACTGGGATGAAGTGAGCAGCACATCCCGGCTTTCTGGGCTGGACGAGCCTTTCCCGTTTCATTCTAAGGCAAGATCCTGATTGGATATTTTCTGCCTTCAAGAGAAATGTCAACATTCATGAAATGGGAGCAAACTGTTTAAATTTTTTATAGACTGGAAAGATTAAGCTTTGGCCGGCTCCAGCCAAAATTTCCCTGGTTCCCCGTAAGGAAATGAATTGGAGTGGGAAAGCCTGGTTGTCCTCAGTAGCCTGTTCCCTGCAGCCCGGCCTTGTCGCAGGAATCCAAGGCGGATCTTTGCAGGTCCATATTTCCGTGACCTCTGGTGTTCTTTCCCTCATTTTCTGTTTTATTTTCTTACCTGGACACAGCTCTGAGGCCGGGGGCACTTGGAAAATCCATTCCTGGTGCAGGCTTCGATTGCAGCTCTGATGGAGGAGAGGAGACCAACCTCAGTCCTCACCTGAGCATCTCCAGCACAACAAGGGCTGATGAAGAAATGCAAAAAGGATTGAAAAAAACCCATTTATTGCTGTTTTCAGTGGTGGGAGTCCTCCAAATGAATCCCTGAACAGCTGAACTTTCTCCCAGTTGATGCTGTGGGACATCAGCAGGCTGGGGTCACTCCAGTCCCTTCTGCCCCTGAATCCCTCATAAAAAGGAACACCCAGATTTAGGCTGGAATTTGTTTTAATCAAATACTTGTGTCTTGTAGCAGGGATTTGGAATAATCACCATCCAGCGTTAAGGGATACGCCATGGCACACTGGAAAACATTCCCAAGTTCTTTGGAATGCGATCACCGAGGAGTTCATTTTCTGCGAGGTCTTAAAAATACAGCCATGCAGTAAAAAAAAAACTTTATTTCATTGTCTGGCTATTCCTCCAAGACCCTTCCTTCCTGGAATGTTTATTAAATGTCGTTTCATGCGGTCTGTAAATATATATATACATAGGAATATATCCGTATATTGTTCTCTCGGCTCAGAGGGCTGGGTGGGCTGCCAACTGCAGCCGGGGTTTTAGGGAATTGCTGCCGATGCCGGAATTTTGCTGTGTGCTAAGATGTGACAGAACAAGTTTGCTCTTCCTGTGGGTGGTTTCCCTCCCTGCTGCTGCCGCTGAATGGCAGCCGTACCTTGTGCTGATCAAAACACGCTCCATCCGGCTCCTTTTTCTTTTTCCCATTATTTTTGGTGGGTTTTATTTTACCAAGAGCACACAATATTGACTGGAGGATTCCAGCACAGCTGCCTGGCAGTGTTAATCAATGCTCTCTGCTTGCTCACGCCGTCCTGCCAGCGTTAGATCACGGTGACAAGAGCAGAACAAGCTCGCTGCAGCCTTGGAGTAAATGATCACTCTCCCCGTCACCCGGAGCTGCCTTTGGAGCAAATATTGCTTCCTGCATGGCAGAAATGAAACAATAACTGCTCTTCTCTTCTCTTCTCTTCTCTTCTCTTCTCTTCTCTTCTCTTCTCTTCTCTTCTCTTCTCTTCTCTTCTCTTCTCTTCTCTTCTCTTCTCTTCTCTTCTCTTCTCTTCTCTTCTCTTCTCTTCTCTTCTCTTCTCTTCTCTTCTCTTCTCTTTCCCTTTTCTCTTCTCCCTTCTCCTTTTTCCCTTCTCCCTTTTCCTTTTTCCCATTTCCTGTTCCCCTTTTCCTTTTCCTTTCCCCTTTCCCCTTTCCCCTTTTTCCTTTCCCCTTTCTCCTTTCCCCTTTCCCCTTTCCCCTTTCCCCTTTCCCCCTTCCCTTTTCCCTTTTAGCTTTCCCTTTTCCCTTTTCCTTTTCCTTCCCCTTAAATCACCGACTCTATCTTTCCACCCTTCTTACTGGTGGCTCTGTAAGCTCCTCGCTCGTTACATCTCAAAATTGAATAAAACCCTCTTTTGTGCTGACAACTTCGTTGTGCTCAGCGTTCAAAATATCAAAGGCTGAATGCTAAACGTTCCTAATGCAAAGTGTCAAGAGTGCAGCCGGGGATAATAGAATGCATGTCTTGCAAACTTGCACTTTAATATGGCAAACTACTTGGTCAGCAAGCAAATTAATTCATTTATGATTTGATATTATTGCCAGCAGTGGGTCAGCTTGTGCAGGCAGCGCTGCTGGATTTTGCTGCTGCTGCTCGGTGTCTTCTCTATTTGTAGATGCCTCCCAGAAAATGAGTGTTTGGCACCAGTTTATGGGTGTAATTTCACTGATTTCCCTTCTATACATCACTCTACCTTGTTTTTTAATAATATTTTTCTGATTGCATCTTCGCTGTTCAGAGGGACCGAACCCCATTTGCTGTAATTATCTGGTTGTCCTTTTGAAATTCCAGTTGTGCTGCTGGAGGAATTGATTGTGCAGATGTTTAAAGCACGAGCAGATGAGCGCAGCGAAACGTTGTCAGTGGTGTGTTGTCTCCCACAGTTCCACAAAGAAACTCGAACATATTTTCTGGCAGAGCTGCTCATTCTCCCAGGGCGGATATTTGCAATCCTACCTCTGTAGTTTGTGAATATCGAAATGAATGGTAAATATTAACCTCTGAGAGCTAGAATAATGTGAAAAATTACAAAAGTAAATGTTAGCAGGAATATCTGTTACACAGGCAAAGAGAGAGACAGCACTGCGAGGATTTATGTTATTTTTTGAGTCTTGGCTCGTACGTGAAAGTTGTGAATCTTTCGATTGAGAGGAAAGGAAGGTCCAATTTTTCAAAAGCAGCCTTGAAGGTTTGTTTTCCAGAGTTCAGTGACCTGATTGAAAGAACAGCTCTGTAAAAATAATTATGGAAGAGGGGGGAAAAAAAAAAGAAAATGCTTGACATACTGTAAAAGTTACAACTGCAAACAGATTTTCATTCTCTTGTACCAAAAAAAAAACCTCAGCAAAACATCCCAACCCAAAACCAAATGGTGAACAAATTTTATTGTTCTCTTTCTTATAGGAAAAAGAACTTGGTGACCCTTTTACCTGCGTCCTCCTTGATTGATACTCCTTACGAGGAGCCCACATCTGTAACTTATTTTTTTTATCTCTCAGTGATATCTCAGAGATGGGTATGTTGAGGTTCTGAGTGATGCCAGAACGGGGTCAAACAATCCATTGCTAAAGCAAAAGTAAGTGAGACAATTTGGAAATAATTTGGGAATATTTACATGACAGTTTTTAAAGCAGAGATGCAACACTGATTTTTTAGAGATGAATTTTGCCTTTTGGGCATGATGTGCGTCTGATGAGGGTATTTCTCAGGGAAACACCTGTTCCATCACTGCTCTGCTTTCAGGTGATTTTCAACGAAAATGTGACGGTGAAATTGAAGTGACAAAAGATTTTCTGATCCCTTCATTAGCGGGGGTTGTTCCTGTTTGAATAAACACTGCCAAGGCCAGCCCTGCTCCTCTGCTGAACCCACGGGCACCAAGCACCTCATCCCCAACACGTTCTGAACCTCGAGCTGGCTTGGCTGAGCTGCTGCAGTTGCCAGGAGGCAGCGGAAAAGTTGGAGCTGAACTTGCAGCCCGTGACAGAACATCCTCCCCAGCCATCAGCCGCCGCTCCTTTACGGGCAGCCCGGTGGCGTTCCTGCCACTGCCGTCCCCGTGTCAGCCGCTTCCTCTGCCCCATCCCAGAAGCAGCATCAGCAGAAACACGCTGGAAGATCACGCTGGGCTGGAAGCCAATGCAGATTTATGTCTTTGGGGTTTTTTTTCTTTTTTAAATTTCTTTGTGAGCTGCCTTTGATTTAAAGAGCAGCTTTTTATCACTGAGGTGTCGGTCCAGGGAGCGGGTTTGGCAGCAGGCTCCTGCTGACTGGCCCCTGGCAGGACATTTGGCCCGAGCTCTGCTCACGGGCTGGGTTCCTGCCTGTTTGAAACCCGCTCGATGCTCTCTTCTCCTTGGAAATTGCCACCGAGGGAGGCTTTGGGTTGGTTTATTCTCTCATCGATGGTGATTCACAACTTCTCCTGTGCGAAGCTTCTCTGGCAGGAGGTGATGCAGGACAGCAGGAACAGCGGGGCAGGGATGCCCCCCACGTTCAGGGGTGATCAGGACAATCCCTATAACAACCAGCAGTCAACTTAGGGTTCAAATGATTAATATTGGTTTTGTGAGCGCTAATCCAATTTGCATTTGGAGAATAATTCCACATTTCACCGGGCTGGGGCTGAAGCTGTTGCACCTGAAGGTTAAATCTGACTTTTTCCTGAGGTGTTTCATGGAGGTAAATTCATTCAGGTAGCACCAAAGTGAGAGAACTGAGCAGCAACCAGCTTAGAGCAGCTCTTGGTGTTTGTTACTCACATCTCCACATCTGCAGGGGTTCATCTGCCGCGGCTGCTGTGCTGTTGCTTTGTCATTAACATCAGGAGTGTGTTCAGACGCTCGCTCCGTGTTCAGTATTCATCACCGCAGTTTGTACCCTGGCCTCCCTCTCTGCCCGTGGCTGCGGGGTGCTCAGAGGCCCCGAGCGCGTCCTTCCCCGCAGCCAGCGAGGCAGAAGGAGGGAAGGAAGTGCATTAGGAGCCCCCTCAGGAGGAGGAACGGCACTTAAAGGACCGAGAAGCTCTTTGGGGGTGGTGGCGGGGAAGCGAGGCTGTCTGGGGGGGCTGGGCTGCATTAGGGGCACTGGTTGTGCTTCCCGTGCTGCCCAGCTTGTCCTTCCTCCCTATGGAGCATCCCGGGGCTGGCAGGGCACGTCCGGCGTTCATCAGGAAGCAAAACTTCCCAGGAAAGGGGAGTCGAGGTCCCCAGGAGTGGGAAACCTTCTCTGATCTGCCAGGAGTGGGAAACCTCATCTGATCTGCCACTGCCCTGCAGACGTGCAGGATGCAGGGGATGGTAAATTCCTGTGGGTTTTTTTGGGAATTGGGCAATAGGAAAACCCCACAAGTTTTCAGGTGCTTCTCACCTACTCCACCTCCTCCTCAAACCAAGCTCCGCGCAGAGGGTCAGGCGCAGAGTGACTTTCACTCGTTTAATCGTCACTTGACTGAATGACAACTCATTTAGTCGTCAGCACAGACTAACACGAGATGTCAGAGTTGCTCTTCAGACAACAGAGGCGTTGGATTATTGTCTTTCAGATACTTACACCGTGATTAAATCCGTGAGAAACCATTACTCCTGATTACCGCTTGGGCTGTGATTTCATTTGGGATTTTTTTCTCAGGTGTGTGCTGGGTTTTCTTTCCCTTGGAGTGCACAGGGCACGTGTGGGGTCTCTTCCCCCGCTGCCAGGAAGTTCCAACCCTCTCTGCCATCCCACAGCCACCAAAGATGGGGCTGGAAAGAGCCACTGTTGGCAGGGACTTCTGCAAACCACAGGGAAAAGCCCCGAGTTGAGATGTCTATTAAACACAGTTCAAACAACACCGCACCAGATACGTTATGAATATTTTAAAATCGGTTCTTAAAATTAGGAATTGCCTTAGCCAAGGCAGTCATTAGTGAAGGTTTCATTAGGGTAGCAAGTTATCGAGTTACGAACTAATTTAAATGATATCTATTGAAATATCCTTTATACATAAAGCAGGGGGCATCGGGCTTGTGAAATAGACTGAGGCTTAAATGTAAGCTAATAAATATCTAATAAGCTCCAGCACGTGTTTAAACTGATGGAACAGACAATATTCTGAACAAATATTGTACCGTGAAACCGGAGCGGCCTCGGCCAGCCCCGGAAGCAGGTGCAGGGGAATTTATGGATCATTTTATGCACTTTTTCCAGGTCTTCCCATGACATGACCCCTCCCTGGTCCTGCTGCTCCTCTAAAATCACATTTACACACCCGGCCTCTACCTGAGCCCAGCCCCTGGCTCTGTTCCCAAGGAATTCGCTGCCGAGTCCTGCGGGTGCCTCCGGTGCCACGTATCCGTTATCCTCATTTAATCGTTTAGCCTAAGGATGCCTTTCCATCTAAATAATCCTCCACAACGCTCGGGTAGCGCCCTTGTGTTTCTTTTTATAGCAAACGGGAAGGATCTCAAAGCGTTTGCCGAGGTTTTGAGTCGTGGAGCACACGCGCGGCACAGCAGCTTCAGAACCTGCCCCGGTTTTTTTTCAGGCTGGGGATGTTTTATCCCACCAGAGCCGCATCTCCCACACGGACAGAAATTCATCCAACATGTGTTCGAGTCATTTTCTCCCTCTGACTTTTAGCTGGCCACGTAGACTTTTAAACCACCCCTTCTGCCTTAAATGTAGTTTTAAATTGCACCTAATATCTGGTAGGTAATTCTTTAAAGCTGTTAGCACCTATTCAGAGTGTAAGTAGGGGGATTTTTCTTTTTCATGTGTGCCTTCTGGGATGTTAAAGGATCCAAGGCTGGGGATGAAATCTCAATCCAGAACTGATCTCCGCAGTTTCCTGCAAGGGCGAAATGGGAAAAGTAAAATATTACCTTATTAAAAATTGCTCAAAACACATCTTCCTTGTTAAATATGCAGAGCTATTCAAAAATATTACCTTTCTGGGAACAGTAACAATACTCTGATTGCCTGAGTTACTATTTCCAGGACTTGGTTTACTGCTGAGGAAAAATTAGGGCTCCAGGTGAACAAATGAATTCCTGCATTTTCTGAGGATCAAGAAATGAACATCCCGTACTCTGGAGGGGCGAGAGGCTCGTGCCAGTTCATGTGAAGGTGGGAACCGCTCGGATTTGACCACGGAATTAAAAGAAGCAGGGGATGAAGTTAGTAAACACAACTGTCTCAGCAGCCAGCAAAGCCCAGGGCTGGGAGAAAATTAAAGAGCTATAAAATGGAAGGGTTTGTACTCTCATTAAGATATTCCTGCAAGGAATGTCTTAATGCCACCAGCACCAAGGAGGAGAGGCTGAAAGCAACGTTCCCCATGCCGGCGTGACTCTGGCACTCGTGCCTCCAGTATTTACAGTACCACGGACTTTTCCTCCGCAAATTAAATTAATTTGGAACCACTTATAGGCAAAGTCCGTCCACGTCTGAATCTCTTCCAGGCTGCTTTTGCAAACTACATTTTTTCCATATATAAATCACCCTACAATTCTCTCAGTGAAATTAATTCCACACACTGTGGCTGCTAATGAGAGTCCACCCAATATTTTGCTATTGCAGGCACTCATTAGCTGGCTTTAATTTACAGGAAGCAATCAGCATCTGCCGAGCAGAGAGTGTACAAAAGATGTCTTTTAGCATTTATTGAATCGAAATATTTGCAGTGCGTCCTCACCTCCGAGCAGTCCCACGCAGCAGGTATTTTAGGATTTAGGTTCCTGGAGAAGCATTGCCTTCTTCAGGAATACTCTAGCCCCTAAACCAAGAAAAAAGAAGTGCTAAATGATTGAAGAATATCCTGTAAATCATTTACCTCTTCCTGCTGCTAGTTTTCAGTGGGCAGTGTTTACTCTGCTCCCAACGTGACGGCAAAGTTAAATTTTCATTTTGCTGGAAAAGAGCGAAACACGGCGAAGCCTTTCTGCTCGTTATTGCCTAATGTGGAAGGAGCCGGTTCTCAATCCCACGGATCACAGATGTCCTGTCAGGGCTCATATACACTGAGTGAAGTATTTGCATCCCCGAGCCTGCTGATAGACTGAGCATGTTTGTCTACAAAGTGCTTTTAAATGAACTAATACATGATTCATGCGGGCTCCATTGAGCAGAACACCAATCTGTCTGGACACACTTTGCTGTAGGCTTGACAATAGGAACATTTCTCTAGGTGAGACAGGTACACCCAGCCCCTGGAACGCCGGCGGTGCCCGTGGCCCGGCACATCCCAACCCTGCCTTGGCTCACTCCCGGCAGGAACATGCCCTGGGCTGGAGGTTGGGTTTGGGATTTTCCTCCTCCCGGCTCTCTCTGGGTGCTCGTGACACGGGAGCAGCACGATCTGTGTCTGCTCAGTCATGCTTGAGCAGGAGAGGAGAGTGCAGCACCTTTATTATTTATACAGGGATACAATAAGATTCCTTGCAGTGGAGGAGGGAGGAAAAAAAATTGATCCCAAGTATACTGTTTCCTATTGAACTAAATAGATTTTTAATCGAGTCTCTGTTCCTCTGGGTAATTGACTTAACAGTGCGGGCAAATTAATTTCAGATAAACTATAGCTGGGATTTTGCGAGGAGCACAAGGGTGCTGGGGAGTCAGCTCCGGTGCAGCGAGAGCAGGGCAAATATCTTAATTCCTCTGGCTTCCAAATGTTCCGACCCGGAGCTGAATCCGGCAGCTTTTCTGCGAGCAAAACTCCCACTGAAGTCGGCCAAAAAAACCGACTCGGGAAAGGCGGTGGAAAACGGCTCCAAAAATTCCCCAAGTGCTCCCGAATGTGTTACACACACATGACCTCCTCCCCGCGTTTAACAGCCTCATCTGAACGTGGCTCCTTGCGGGGCATTGTTGTGCGAGGCTCTCTGTGGGGTTTGGCACCGGCACCTCGCTCGGGATCTTATCTGCTCGGAAAAGCCTCTGGAACAAGTTTATTTTCCGGTGACCCGACCAGAAACCCGCTCCGGTGGTGAGCAAAATTAGCATCGCCCTGCAGCTTCAAAATTCAAAATATCCCCTTTCCCCTTTTGGAAAGTCTGTTTAAAAAACCAGGGATTTTGGAGCGTTCTGAGCCTTATTTATGCCATAAACAGTCATGGGAAAATGTGATTTACAGCTGAGGGGTTCTCAGGGCGTTGCTCCTGCTCGGTTTTCCCAAATCCAGATCCCAGAGAGACAAGGAAAGCAGCAAAGCCAAGGCCAGAGGAGGAGCCCGAGGGCTGTATTTTCAGCCCTGATGGCCTTTGTCTTGTTGAGACAAGGCAACTTTAGACATTTTACCTCCCTCCAACATCAAATCCTAAATCTTTTACCCTGAACTCCGTACCTATAGCAACACATCCAGAACGAAACTCCTTCCAATATTTCGTACGGAAATGAAAAATGCGCAATTTAAGAATTAGTAGCTGCTTGCCGTGGCTGAAAAATTATATTCTGCAAGGCTGGAAACAATAAAAAATACCGCCGTTATTATTAAAGAAAATTTACTGTACGGAAAGGTTGTGTTTTACATATTTTGGTGCCTTAGTCATCTAACTTCAGTAATTAAAGAGAAAATCAACTGAACTATAATTAAAATGAAATTATTCCTCAGTTGCCAGTTGCAACTGTCATGAAATCAAGGAATGTGACAAATCATACCCTGTATTATTTACATGTTCTGAATGAAAGGATAAGTGCGTATTGATATAATTTTTTTTTTCCTCCCAAATGTATCTTAATAATTAAATTTGCAGCGTTTTTCCTCCCTGCAGCTGTTTGCAGAGCTGGTGATTTGGGATGATTGGTCATGTTTTCTCTGTTATTCTGTAATATCCTGTTAACCTGGCTGCTCTTATTGGCATATCCTGAGTTACCATCCAAAATTTTATCATTTATCACCAAAATTACCATCCAAAACTCTGGATGGATGGGGTTTGGCTGCTGGTTGGAAAAGGTACGGCTGAAATGGCACTGAGCTCTGATGGCACCGTGGTCAGGGAAGCTTGGATTTGTGAAAATAAAAGGGACAAACTGGATGTAAAGAAAATGAATTAAAAGAAATAAAACATACCATTCCCATCTGAAAAGCAGGAAATGCTGTTTTTGGGGGTTTTTTTGGTATTCCAAATAAAAACCTTTAATTAGAAGATTATTAGTAATAGCAAATAATAGATTCACTGAGAGGAATTTTCAAAGTCTGTGTAAAAACCTGATACTTTTTCCAGGTTTCTGCAGCAGTAAGGATGAAAGTCAGAGCAGATGAGGGAAACTCTTTTTCCTCTTTGCTGCTCCCCTTTTCCTTGTTTGGTTATTTGCCTGGCTGGATCACCTGGGATGCAGGAGCCAATCTCCTCAGCAGAGCTTTCTGCCAACTCAAATATTTTTCCCTTTTTTTCCCCTCAGAAGTGTATTAATATGATATTTAATAGTTTCTAGAAATTGTCGTGTGGAAGGAGGGAGGGGTCACGCAAAAAGGCTCCGGACTACTGCAGGGAATTCAGGATATTATGATGGATTTTTAAAATAAATATTAAACACATGATTTAGCTGGTTTTCCTTCCTTTTCTTTGCGAGTAATACGAAATTAAACACTCTTTTAAAAGAACTTGCCTTTTTTCCCCTGTTGCTGAGCTCATTGCCCTCGAAACTTTGAACTCGGCTCAGCTGTTAATTATTCCGCGGTGACAGATTCCTATTGGCTCTTCCTACTGGTTTGCTCCATTAATTTCTTTCCCAAAACACGGCACCTGCTGAACAGCCCCGCTCGCTGTTTCTGATCCCTCCAAAAATTCCGTTCTGGAGGTTGGATCAACTCCTTTCCTGCCAGAAGGGGATGCTGGATAAATGTCCGGGATACCCGAGGCTGCTGGGAGCTGAGCTGGGTCACTGGGAGTAAATTGGGGCTCTGGAAGGGTTCCTGCCTGGGAATGGAGCTCCTTGCTGCTCCCACTTAACCCCGGTGTTATTCCAGAACAAGGCTGCTGAAATTTGGGGAGTTATCCTGGCTTAACACCAACGTAATTGAGAGCAGGATCCGGCCCCGCGCTCTTGGCATGACTACTTTTTTGGCAGATTTGGCCACTAATGCTCTCCATGGGTTTCGAGCTTACGTTTAACGGCATTACATTTATTTTAATATTTTTTTAAATAGCTAGTGTAAATTGATTCCGCTAAAAAGAGAAAAAAAAATTCCCTTTACCTACCCGTGTTCATTTGTATTTCAAATGGCCCATTACATTTTCACTAACAATCATTAGAGCTGTGTGAGCTTATTGAAGCTTGGGCTGGGACTGAAACTGTAAAAACTGCCAGGCCTGGATTTTTTTTTTAATGCTGAAAATAGCACCAGAA
>VYZT01008904.1:76068-103063 GCA_013400735.1 Pomatostomus ruficeps
TTTTTTTTTTTTTTTTTTTTTTGGTTATAAAACACAACTAAGTAACCTGAAATATTGTTAAGCTGTGCTGGAGCAATACACTGGATTATTTTTCAGGTCCTGCAGTGGAAAATACGGGCGTAGCTGGGCTCAACTCTGTCGCTCCGATCAATATATTAATATTAAATCTTAGATTTAGGCAGAGCTGCTGGCTGTAATTTTAGTTTCGAGCGGAAGAAACCTGACACAAGGAGTTGGTTCCAAACTTTGAGGAGCCGTGAGCGCAATCGGAGCGTGATAAAGGAGCAGAATCCTTACAAGGATTTCCGGTGTCGATCCGGAACGCGGGACTGAAGGAGGAACTCGCGCCCGGGGGTCTGTGCCAGCTGTTCTGGGACACCGGGTGGGGACACCGGGTGGGAACTCTGGTGTTTTTGGACACAAGGCCGGGAAGAGGAGGCAGCCCCAGGTGCTGGACCTGCTGAGCGCGGTGTCCCCACAGCGCTGGCCGCGGGTGTCACCTGGGGCCTGTCTCCGTGGCTGGGATGATGCATTGCTCCTTCATTCCCCGGGACGCGGCGCCGATTTCCCGGGAAAGGAGCCGAGCAGCTGCAGCTCCCCATTGCCCATCTGTCTCAGCAGAGGTTGGGGCATCCCCCGCTCTGCTGGCAGGTTCTTGCACGCTGCTAATTGCACCTCTTCTAATTGCGGCCATTAATTCAGAGCGGCGAGGAGCAGGTATTAATACAGATATTTAGCCTTGTGCCTCGCTCGCATCCCGGCCACGCAGTGCTGGAGTGGAGCCACGCATGGAACCCGGGCAGCAGCCTGCGCCGGTAACCTGAAAACACTGAAATATTGGTTTGAGATGGCTGGATATGAGGTCACACGCCAGGGCACAGCTCTACAAGGCTGAACAGCTCGGGCCAGGTGCAATCGTTGGCCTCTGAACAAGCTCCCTATCAGAAATGTGGTGAGCAAACACTTGAAGATACAAAGAGCTTTTTGACTTGTGCTGTTGACTGACTTAATTCCGCCAAGCCCCAGCAGTGCCCTTTTCCAGGATCTCTTCCAGCCTGTCTGCTTCTTTTTTTCCTTGCCTACGTGGACATTTAAAGGATCTCTAATTATCCTCCTGCTCTGCTTTTTAACTGCCTTTCACATGACACAACACAGAGTGTAGCAATATGAGTAGTTTTTCTTGTTGGGTTTTTTTTTTGGGGTTTTTTTTTTTTTTTTGGTTGGATTTTTTTGTGGGTTTTTTTTGTTTTGTTTTCTGGGGTTTTTTGGGGTTTTTTTTTTTTGTTTGTTGGTTTTTAGGGTTTTTTCCGTTTTTTTCTGTTTTTTTTCTGGTTTGTTTTTGTTTTTTGTTTTTGTTTTGTTTTCTGTTTTTTGGGGGGTTTTTGTTGGTTTTTTTTTTGGTTTTTTTGGGTTTTTTTGGTTTTTTTTTGGTTGGGGTTTTTTTTTTTTTTTGGTTTTGGTTTTTGGTTTTTTGGGTTTTTTGGGTTTTTTTTCCCCAAAGACTTGTCTCAATATTCTTATATTCTTTGCATTTAACTCCTCCACGTACCCATTTCAGGGCCAGCTCATGTTGTTTTGAGCTGCCTCACTCGTGCTTGCCTTTTCTCCTCCCACGCTGAGCCATTGGCAGGTCCCACCCTTTCACACGACTTCTTCCAGGTCATTGATAGCGGGAGTGAAGAGCGCTGTCCTGACATTGATCCCGCCGTGCTCCAGCAGGCACCAGGAACAAGCAATATCAGGTTATGGCATTGATTCCATGGATCGCAATTTTTTCCCAATCATGTTCTTGTTAAGCACCTTGTCAAATACATCACGCCACACGTTCACCTCCTCGGCTTCGTGGTGGAACAAATCCAGTGCTGGCTGGGAAAACTCATCCTCCCCAGGACCTGGGAGTTTTCAGCCTTTAATTCAGAGTCGTGTGCTTTGGGAGAACTTAACCTCAACCGATGGCAGCCAGCGCAGTATTTCAAATTTTCGTAATTTTCGAGCCACAAATGGACAAGCTGGCTACTGAAAATGGGCATCGCCATTAATAAAAACCGAATAAAACTCTCAAAGTCGCTCTCAGGTGCTCCTGGGGGAGGATTATGCAATCCCTGCCACGCAGGAGGAGCATCTCCCTGCAGCTGATGTGCAATCGCAGGCAGAGCCATCCAGGTCTGAATGGATTTTCATGTCCTCACTTCTTTTTTTGGATGAACTCCGGACGCTTCTGCCAGGCCCAGAAGTCACTCCTGATGCTCCTCAAAGTCGCTGTGCTGTGGTTTGATGAGAGAGGAGATAATGTGGCCACGAGGCTTAGGATGTATAAACACACGCGTAATTTCATTAAGTGCTCTTCCTAATTATTTTATATATTAATGCACTGCCGTCACTGCCTGCCAGATAATCTTTCATGTGGAGAGCAGAGCTAAAAAGACATCAAAGTGAATTTGGCTGCTTCCTTCGATGCACAGTTTAGGAGGGCCCGTTTTCTCCAGGCAGCAGGATCCCTACACACAAATATAATAAAATAAAAACGGCCCCCGAACGTTGATAGAAGTGATATTTGCGAAACAACTGCTTTGAAAAATGTGCATTTCAAATTAAAGTGGTTAAACCAGGCAGGAGATTTGGGTGTTTACTTGCAAAACTGCTCAGCCAGGTTTTGGGGCCGCCTGACAGAGAGGAGAGACCCAGTGGTTACAAAAGTGGGGACAATATTTTTTCTGCTAAAAATTAAACTTGGCATTCCCCAGGGTAAGGTTTTCTCATTGGAATTTTTCACTGCTCTCAAGTGTATAACACAGATTTCAACATTTCTGCCTCTCAATAGTTTGGATCATCTCCAAATTACAATTGACCCCACCCACGTGGAGCAATATTTTGAGGTGGACAGAGGTGGTGTGGGCACAGAGATCTGTTTGTATCATCAGAGCTGGGTGTAATAATTCTAAATTTGAGGTAAATTTGGAGTTCCTGTATTGAAATCAGCAGAAGTGAAGCGTGGAAGGACAAAATATGGGCACCTGACTCTTTGTTGATTTAAGTTTATGATGTCCTGTGAAAAGCTGGGGCACAGAGCTGTGAAAACAGGGCTGATCTGACAAGAAAACCGCAGCTGCTTGCAGAGAGAAATACCTTTGTTATCCTTCCTCAACCTTCCTAATCCTCAGCAAAGTATTTTAAAAAAAAAAAAACATTTCAGTGACATGATGGATGTGAACCATTTAAAAGTTTTATCGAGCTTTACCGTAGTGCAAATCTTAAAAATACTATAGAAATTATATTAAGATTTTCAGTAAGGTTCCGCGCAGAATTATGAATAAATGTAAAATTGATTTCATATCGGAAATAGATGCCAGGCAGATTTTGCATATCGGGTAGAGCAATGAAATTACATTTATTGCTGTTTTGTTTTTTTCTTTTTTTTCTTTTAAAAAAGCACTTCAGCTCAGGTAATAATTGTACAGTCTATTATAATGATCCCAGGAGGTGCTTAACAGTACTGCAATTCTAAGTTTTACACTTTTATTTTTCATTTGAAGAAAAACTTGTCACAATAAAAGTGATACATTAACAGAACATCACTTCCCTCTTTTTTTTTTTTTATGATGCGTATTTAGATTATTTCCATGAAATTGCTTATCAAGTCCCACAGGCCTCTAAAGATAACTGAACAGTTACCCACTTGTGTTAACTCTGGGATATTGTGCAAGGATTTGCGGTGGGACACTGAGAAGATAAATGCTCTCTGAGATTTGCATCTTCTGGTTTTGGCCAGGTTTTCAAAGCTCTGTAAGGACCGGGGTATTCAAGACAACCAGATTGTCACATCAGGAATCAGATTCCCTGAGGGTCAAAAATTCCCTTTAGTTTGTCTGTTCCTATTTGTAGCAGTTTGAGTACTTCCAAAAATCGGATTCTGAGGATTTAAGTACTGCTGGGTTTGAGATGTATCCACCAGAACCGTATCTCCAGTTTTAGGGATGTGAAGGTTTGATTTCACTCCCTGTTTAGATTTTTCTTCCTTAGAATCACAGAATCATTCAAGTGGGAAATCACCTCTAAGGCCATTGAGTCCAACTGTCCCCCAGCACTGCCCAGGCCACCACTGCCCCATGTCCCCAAGTGCCACATCCACACGGCTTTTAAACCCCTCCAGGGATGGGGACTCACCCCTGCCCTGGGCAGCCTCTTCAAATCCTTACTAACACTGAGACATCACAAAATAAATCTTTATACAATTAATAATTTAGGATATTTCTGCTCATTTTTCTTTTCTTCACTGAAACAGCCAGGTTGTCCAGGTCTTCCAGGCATTTTTTTCTGGATGGGTTCGTGTTTCTACCACCACCGGCCCATCACTGAGTTTATGATTTCCTGCTGCTGGTGGCCCTGCAGTGAGAAGTGTCATGTGCTGCACCTCCAAACAAAGGTGAGTGTCCTGTGATTGAGGGTGTGGAAACCACGTGCCTGGTGGAGAAATGAATCAGAGAAACAATTTGGTTGGAAAAGACCTCTGAGATCATCCAGTCTGATCTTTGTTGATCCCCACCTTGTCTCCAGACCAGAGCACTGAGTGTCCGGTCATTCCTGGGACATCTCCAGGGATGGGGACTCCAAACCTCCCTGGGCAGCCCCTTCCAGTGCCTGAGCACCCTTTCCATGGGGAAATTCCTCCTAAAGGACTGAACCCAGGCTGGGATGGGGATTAGGCTGAGGGTGGTGTTGTGATCTTTAAACTGATCTTGCAGTGATGCCGTAAGATTTCACTTTTATATTTTTCAGACCCTGTGCTGCTTTGGTGGGACTCTCAAACTCCCCACGGGCTGGGAGCTCCTGTTCTCCCATCCTGCTCAGACACAACAAATCCTCTCCAGGCTGCACTCAAGGACACCTCGTTTGCCCAGGCCCCCAAAGATGGAAACGGAGCCTCTAAAAGGGGGGACAGACTTGGGCTCAATTCCATCATCCCCTGGAATTGTCATTGGAGAATGAACCCTGATCTGGAAATTAATCAAAACTTATAAAAGTGTAAAAAACTCGTGCCCCGGGGTCCTTTTTGGGTGTGGCCTCTCCCAGAGAGAACTTTTGTCTACTCGAGGTGTCCCTATTGAAGACCTTGCAATAAATCCCCATTTTATTCTCTTCATCGTGTCTGGCTGTTGTTCTAGGCAACCTCTGAGCAGCCATCAGCAGTGGCTCGTGCTCTTCTCCGGGGCTGTTCCCAGGAAGGGCTCACGGCGGGGTGGCCACAAGCGCCGGGACGCGGGAGCAGCAGCAGCAGCCCGTGGCAGTCACAGCACATTGGGCAATGTTCAAGGCTGTCAGCTCGGCTGCGCCCAGGACGAGCGAGCAGGACGCGAGAACAAGCAGACATTAAAGATTCAGGGGCAGGAACGCCGGCGCTCATCTGCTGCCGCGGTCGTCGCACCAACTCGGAACACGCGTTGCCCCAAGACTCTCTCGCGGCGCTGGACTGTGGCGGCGAGCGGTGCCAGCTGAACTCATGCAGTAAAGAAGAGTGATTATACATCCTGTATGTAATCACGGAACATATGTTGGGATGGCACATGAAATCTGGGCACACTTTGCCCGCGTAGTAAAGACCGGGAAAATTATGAACAGGCTACAGAAGGAGAACAAGTTGCCAAATTTTCCCAAACCAAGCAGGAGGTTCCAGCGAGCTGGAACTCCACACAGTATATTCTTGAGGGGGTTTTGGAACAGAAACCTGGATTTGTCCATAGCATGTTGGCACTGCTCGTGATATAAAGAGCAGATGTCCTCACCTCCACCCACACGATTATGGCTGCCAGTTTTTCTAATATCTTCTGCCTGATGAACTGTCCAGTTGCGGGAATTTAGGCAGGAAAATAAAAATGGTGTTTCTGAATTTCTGAATTAGGGATGTTTTACTAGATGGGAACCTCTCCGAACTGGTCAAGGGAAAAAGACACAGCAGACCAAGCCAAAACCTGGTTTGTCTTCAGGAGGAAATTTAGATAAGTAGATATTTTTAAAATGGAAGTTTCTGAAAGCTTCCAACTGTTGAAATTTAAGTAGATCAAAGAATAAGAGGAGAAACACCTGCTCAGATATAAGCGAAAAAGCAGCTTGAAAAGCATTAGGAGTAAAGGGAATTACAGTCTGAGTTGTTTTCTAGATGGCACTAGCAAAACAACAGTAAACAGAGCAGTAAAGATGAGAGTGTTGAATAAATATTTTTGTTTTCTAATGCAGAAAGAAGTCAATTAGTACAGGATGGTGAACAAACTCTTGATATGTGAACAAACAAAATGTCCATGATAAATCAGGGCAATGGGAAGAAATACCAATATAGCTAAAAGTACAGGAAACAAGCTGCTGATATTAATTCCAGGTAAAATGCTGGCTTGGAAACCTGAATATTCGATTAATGAAGCTCTGATGGAGCGAATCCCACGGCTGGTGATTGGGGTGGATGGTCATTGCTCTGTGACATGGGAATCAGCTCGTGGTTATGAAATCAGTCACTTCCCAAGCTCCAGATTTTCTGGAATCATTTCCCATCATTTGGGAGGGTTCTGGGCATGGTCCAGTTTCTCACATGGATCCAGGACCAGGAAAAAAGCACAAAATCATGGATGATCAATGGGTGAGGAGGACAGGAATTGGGGTAGTCACTGAAGGACACCTTGAGCATCCAGGTGGAAGAGGAGCTGCGCCACGGGGATGGAGCAGCCGGAAAAGGGAGCGGTGGGATACGGACAGGGCGGTTTCATGGATCTCGTAATTCCTCCTCCTTCCTGGGCACACCTGGCTGCGTGGGGATGCCAGAGGCTGCTGCCCACAGAGCTGCGCTCAGGACAAGAGGTTTCTGAGGGAAAACCAGGCTGATGATTAATGAGCACACAGCTCATAGGAGAGGATGGCAGGGTTGGGTTTATTTAGCTTATCAAAGGGAAGGTTAAGGATGACTTGACCATGGCCTATACACACCCACGTGATGAAGTGAACTTTAATAATGGCTACTTTCATCTATCAGACAAAGATATAACAAGGTCAGTGGCTGGAAATAAATTCAGAAGAGTAATTAAGGTACATGTTTTTTAATGTTGAGAGTGATGAACTGACACAAGACCGTACTAAGAAGCACAGGGAGTTCTCTAGTTTTGAAATTAATTTTAAGAGGTGTTGTTTTGCTCCAAACAATAATTTTCTGATTCAGGTTGCTGGGGGGAAATTCAGTGCTGAGCTGGAACCGCCTGATCAGAGTCAGTCCTTCTGGCTTGGCAGTTTGTAAATCTGGTAGTGTGAAAAGAGGACAGGCTGCCAGTGCACCAGCGCTCGCAGCCCCGGCTGGAAAAGCAGGAGCAGCTCTTGTTTGTTACCAAAGCATATTTATAAATATGAAATCAGGCTGCGCCCTGGCAGACGCGCTGGCAGGAAGCTCCGCGTTTGTTCCCGGGATCTTCCTGGCAGATGTCGCGTCTGGAAGTTTGGGCAGCGACAAAAGCGTCATCCCCGCTCTGCCTCTGCCTGCAAGGGCCACGCTGGGGCACGAACCCTCCCTCACACTCTGTGAAACTCCCAGAATCCTGGGAGGGGAAGAGGGGTTTGCAACAGAAACCCTAAAACACCTTTCAGGGCACGCAGCAGATGGGTTTTATGGTGCTGATGGCCCTGGAAATGGTTGGGGAAGGAGATTGAGCTCATGGCCATGGTGGGTGTGACCCAGATGGAGACGTCCCCAGTGGGATGTCCCCAAGCATCCCCTGGGAAGGTTGGATGAATCAGAAAAAATAACGGAATTGTTTAAATTGAAAAATACTTCCAAAATCTCCGAGTCCAGGCATTAACCCAGCACTGGCAGGAAATGGTGGGAGGAAGAAGGGGGTTGCAGCAACCCCCGGTCCCAGGTGGGGCTGGAGGTGAAGACCAGAGGAGCATCTCTGGCCTTCTGGGTGAGCTCTCCACAGGCCACTCCAGAGCAGCCCAAACCGCAGCCCTGCGTGGCCTCCTTTCAGCGCGTGACATTAGCCTGGCAATTTCCCTGCACTTTATTGGCTCAGCTTAATTAAACTTCAGTTATCACTTTCCTTCCAATTAAAGATTTATTTTTACTACTGGAATAAATAAAATGATGGGGGCAGCGGGAGCAAATGGAAACGGCAATGGGGAAGTTCCTTCTCAATTACATTCCTTTGGTTGAATTTTGTGTTGTGGAAAACAAATCAAGCCGGGGGTCGGTTCTGGGTTTGCAGCCACTGGATTTCCAATAAATTAGGTCTGATTATATTGTGCAAGAAAGAGATGTGGGTGGAAAGTGGCAAAAAAAGAGAGGCTTCTGTTAAATCAAATAGCAAAGATAATTTGGGGATGAGATTTCTAAAAGCACGGGAAGTCTGCAACTTCCACCTCAAGTTTTTCAAGGCTCTCCAGCTCTCTCACGGCGTAAAACCTTCCTAAATGGCACCAATAAAAACCCTCCAATTTCCAGCTCTGTTTTGATTACCTTACAGTGAGTACAGAATATAATAAACTCCCAGCTCTGTAATGAATCCAAATAAACAAACAACTACCCTAATCCCTGAGCAGGCCTTCTCTGAACGAAACGGAGAATAATTCGGGGATATAAAAAGTCTCTTTGCGTTATTCGGAATTGCAGGTCGCATTAGCATCGTTTGGGTTTGCTGGTGCTCTTCGTGTGATATTGGTTCCTGGTGAATAGCTAAAAACAACAGGCAATTGGTAAATAAAGCAGCACAAGGGTTTGGGTTTTTTGGGTTTTTTTTTCCTGTGCAGAGGAAGGAAGTCATTTGCATTTTTATCCTATTAATTTCTTCCCTTAAAACAGGTAAAAAGAAAAAAAAGAAAAAAACAACAAAAAAATGAAATAGTTTTCTAGTAAAAATGTTTTGGGGTTTTTTTTGGCCCAGTGGAGTTGGGGTAATAAAGAGCAAAAACCGCACGAGGTAATTGTGAGCACTTTGCAGAACTGCCCCGGGAGCTCACAAAGGAGCGGGGCTGGAATGCGGGGCTGGAGATCCCTCCGCTCCCTCTCCTCCCCATCCATCCGCGTCCTGAGCGGCGCTCAGAGCTCCCCGGGATTTCAGAGCTCAACTCTCAGCCCAAACCATCTCCTCACCTTGCACCGGGCGCCCAACGCCTGTAGGGGGAGATTTCTTATTACTCTTTAGAAGCGGCAGAAGGCTGGGAATGCTCGTGGATGTTATTTCTTGCTGGAGGTTTCCCCTTCTTTAAGGGTTTTAAATTAGATGAAAAGACCAGATGCTCCCGCAATATTAAATCGAAATAGATTTTTTTTTAATATATCCAGCACTTTATAAAGATACACTATTAAGTTCTCATCTGAATTAGTGGATGTAATTGTTGGGCAGGGAAGGGCTTGTGATTTCCAGGCTTTAAATGCACAAGTGGAAGGGAAGGAGACCCGAGACCCCTTTTTGTCCCCGGGTTGGCTGAAACAGCTTCTGCTCCTTGGGTGTTGGGTTCAGGGAATTGCTCAGTCTGGTGAAATTCCGGCCCTTGGGGAGAGGAGGGTGCTGAAGGGCAGGATTTTCCTGGGGTGCACCCTCACCCCGATGTTTCGGAGAGGTCCCAGGGGTGCTGGCACTGCATGAGTGCTCAAGAGCTGAGTCTGACGAGGCCAAGCAGGAGGATTTGAGGAAGAAAGGAGCAAAATTCAGTATTTTGCAGGTGAGTTTGGTTGGAAGGTGACAGAGGCAGCTGGGATCTGCCTGATTTTGTGCTCCTTGTGGAGGGGAACAGGGAGCTGCTCCTGTTCTTGGGGTCTTACAGGGTCCTACCCACCCATGTCCTTGTCCCCAGGGTCACAGTTCCTGGCTGGATGAGCCAGAGCTGCCAGATTTGTGCTGGTGCTGCTGTGGCTCTTGTTCTTGTGCAAAAATCTCTTTTCTTCTATCACAGGAACACCCCATGTTCTCCACCTGTGCAGGATAACCTGACAAAGGAGCTGATTTATAGCTACAGCCAATATTTAAAGTGACATCCATTACAGCGATTATTTTTCATTGCAAACCCGACAAGAAAACACCAAAAATCAGATCAGAAGCGCACGGATTTCCTCCCTGGTACCGATAATTTCTATTTTTCCACACGTGGCCCAGAGCCCTGAGTTTTCAGACGCTCGTGACCAAGTTTAACGTCACCTGTGCGACAAGGGAATTAAAAGCCCTGTTTTTACCAGGAATCAGGAGTTAAATCCCAAACAGTCCTTGCACAGAGCTCCAGCCCCTGGTGTTTGTGTAGTGACGGGGAGAGGCTGGAAAGAAAACAGCATCTCCAAGAAATTTGCAATTTATTTTTTTTTTTAGGCGGTGAGGAGCAGCTTAGTTACACTGTCTCTACTTCATGGAACAAGAAGCCAAACACTCTAAGTGGAAAGGCAAACAATTGCTTTGCTCATGAGAACTTTCAAAATAACACCTTTCAAAGCCAGAAATGCTGCTTTTAACCCCCCAGCATCCGCAGTGCCCTGTGCCAGACTGAACTTCTGCACGCAGGAAATCCCAGCTTCTTCCACTCGATGGGAAAAAATATCCAGATCCTTTAAAATGTGACCCTGCACAATGTAACAGGCTGTGAAATGTTTAGATTTAAACGCTTTACATGTGGGTCTGTGCTGTGAAATTGCTCGGTGCCTGGTGCTGGGTAAACCAGAGAGTTCTGGTGGCACCCCGGTGACACAGGGTGCTGGAAAGCACAAAGTGCCTCGAGGAAAAGACTGAGATCCGTGAGTTTTTCAGCTCCCAGCACAGGGAAAATGTGTGGATAAAGATGGAAGTGCTCACCTGGAGAGGAGAAGCTCCAGGGAGAGCTCAGAGCCCCTTCCAGGGCCTGAAGGGGCTCCAGGAGAGCTGGAGAGGGACTGGGGACAAGGGCTGCAGGGACAGGACACAGGGAATGGCTTTAGTTGGAAGTGGGGAGATTGAGATGGGATATTGGGCAGGAATTGTTCCCTGGGAGGGTGGGAAGGGGCTGGGCTGGAATTGCCAGAGCAGCTGTGGCTGCCCCTGGATCCCTGGCAGTGCCCAAGGCCAGGCTGGAGCAGCCTGGGACAGTGGGAGGTGTCCCTGCCCTGGCAGGGGTGGCACTGGGTGGGATTTGGGGTCCCTTCCCACCCAAACCGCTCCACGATTCCGTGACTGATCCTCCACAGAGCTGGAATCACTTTCTGTGATCAGAAAAAAAAAACTTCTGGAGACCTTTTGTCTCCTCCTGGGCACAGCCGGCGCTCCTCAGGGCCCCTCCTGCAGGCTCTCCCGGAGCTATTAGGGAGCTGCATCGACTGCAAGCGCATTGACCAAGTGGCTTCATCAGGGCCACTCCGAGCTATTACCACCAATTCTTTAAGCAGGCTCCATCCAGAGGAGTTCGCTGTCAATTAAGGGGCTATTCCTCGGCATCCCAGCATGTCAAATAGCCATTGTCTGAGCTCAATAACCCTCTCTAATTAAGTATTTACTAGATTCCACTATTAAGCCACTATTAAGCATCTTAAAAACCTTTATTTATTATGTGTTAATCAATAGTCCTTTCAGGGTATTGGATAAGTAAATGAAGTTATTACAGGTCCTTTTGGTTTAATACTTTTAGCGCGGCTGAAAAATAAGGAAATTTGCTCGAATAAATGAAGGCAATATGAAAAGTCCTGTAAATCCAAGTAAGAGACCCAGGCTAAGAACTAAATCTATGCACCAAGAGCCAGCATTAATATTCCAGGTTATTCCTGCTTCCCCGTGCTCCTTTCCTGGTGGTGACAGAAACGAGGGGCAGCTCTCACTCCTGAGACTCCGAGTGAAGTTGGGGTTCCACTCCCTGCCCCAGTTCCCTTCCTCTTTCCCAATTTCCCTCTCAGCCCCGTTCAGATCCGGATGAATAATAATTCCATCTACACGAACATCACTTTGTTTGCCAATAATTTTGATAAAGATTTCCCCACCATGGCAATATGTGCACGTGTTTACACAAGGAAACAGCGGCGAATCCAGCAGCCTAATCGGAATCCACAGAGGAACCCTGAAGTGCTTACAATCCTCTGCTCCCTTCTGGATTTCTCCCAATACCTTCACTTAATGATCACAACTCGAAAACGCTCGCATCGAACCAAATGTCTTCGACTAATTATGTGTTAGTATCTGATAACATTTTGCCACAAAAATGTTTGTTTGAATGTATCTTATCAAAGTAATGTTTGTGCCCGGGATTAGCCACTGCTTGGCTAAAGATTTATGTAATCAGCTTATTTTAAGATTAATTCCTGAAAAAAAAACCCCCACAAATACCTATTACCACTTAATTTGTATAATAGATATTTACTATATTTTAACAGTGCAATTAAAAATTAATATGGACTGTAAAACCATAAGGTCATGTAAACACTCCACTGTTTATTTGGTAGTTCACTTATCTTTTATCCCGAGATGCGATTATGCAGCGCAGACCTTTCGGGTTTGCGGAGCGGGGAAAGGTCAGCGGTGGAACGAGATGAATATTCCGAGCTGGGTGCGGAGCGGACGTGGACACGGCCCCGCGCTGGCTCCGCTCATTCATCACCCTCCGGCCGCGGCGCTGGCAGAGCTTCCGGAGCGCGGCGGCGATTGATGGAGCCCGAGGGGTGCGGCGTCCCTGGGGTGGGCAGCTGAAGCCACTGACAGAGCAGTTGGATAAAACTCTCACCTCAGTCCTTTCTTTAGTTCTTTTTTCTCTTTTAGTTCTCTTTGAGGTGTTTGATCGCCAGGTCTGGCCTTGGCTGTGAGGCTCAAACATCGGCAGTTTCGAAGTTTCCGTGTCCGTTATTCTTCGAGCTGCCCAAAAGTTTCCATCCTGATGATTTGCTTAATCATCCCTTCTTTTCCTCACGTGTTTTTGCTCCGTCCGCCCATGTTCAGGCCTGAAATCCACCCATAATCCTGATGTAGTTTTGGGCATTGGAAAGTAGATCTTCCCAGTGTCCCCCTTCAAATGATTCCCACCCCAGTGCCAACACCCCCAGGGGATCACCCTGTGAGGGGCAGGAATACGGGAAGGGCTGAAAACTCCCCTCTCTTCACTTTGGTCCCATTCCAGATCCCAAAATCAATGGAAAAATTACTGCTGGGACCCCACCACCCCCCTGTGTTTGGTACCCAAACAGCTGCACCCTCAAGATCAGCAGAACTAAACTCTATTTACGAATTTAGGAATAAACATGTTGAACAGATTTTTAGTGGCTTTAGCATGATCGTGGACTAAATAACCCAAAATAGTAATTTTTCTTTCAATGTTTCATCACCCCACTTTCAGCCTGGAGTTAAATCCAGAAGGGCACAGGCCTTCGGAGTTAAACACAATTTGTAAATGAGTTTCTTTGGTTTTGCTGATCTCCAAACAAATTTGCGCTTCAAGATCAATTTTAATCCAAACAAAAAATATTTCCTCTGTGGAAGGCTCCCAAATATCAAATGCAAGCTGGTTTAAAACCGCAGCTTCTCACCTGAACTCCAGAAATTAAATCTGGGAGAAAAACCTAAGGAATTCTTCCCTGCTGGCTTCATTAGCATTTCAGAAGCAGGTCCTAGGTCCTCTACGGGCACAGTCCGTAGCACCATTTAATAATTCAGGCTTGGCTAGCAAAGCATGGATGTGTCACAGCTGAAAGTCCAGCCAAAGACACATCCATATGTTCAAGGTACATCTCCGAGGGAGGATTCCCAGAGCATTTCCTTCGGAGCCCCTCGGGAAGAGCTGCTCGCTGCCTGCAGCTCTGACGGTGCCACTGAGAACACTGGTAACACCTGACAGGGGAATTTCCCTGCCTCTTGCTCATCAATTAACAAAAATTTATCAATTTCTGATCAATCGCTGGCATATCAGGACAATTAAACACACTGGGTGGTGCTGACACCACTTTCCCAGCAGGGAACAAGCAAACTGTTATTCCACAGTAATTAAAAAATTGTAAAGTATTTCTTCCACAGCAATTTTAAATTTTTAAAGTATTTATTTACGAATAACCATTTCTCTTTATCTTGTTTATCTTTGCTGGTGCGGTTCTGACATCACTCTCATGGTGTGCATTGGTTGTGATGCTCAACAGTGAAACCCTTCTATTCTACCGAATCTGACAAAATTAAACCCCCCATGAGTGTTTTCCACACCACAGCAGAGAAAACCAGTTCCTTGATGCTGAAAATGGCAAAATAAAACCATGGTTATTGTGGAAAGCTGTGACAGACTATCCAGCAACTTTGAACTCTCTCCACAAATCATTAGATTGCAAAACATTTCTGAGGGAAAAACAAATTAAAAGGTCAAGTCTTTAACACACAAACATGCAAAAACCTCCACAATATTAATTATTTTCGGTGTAATGTAATACTAACCACTGCATATAGCTCTGTCACAGAAGAGGAAGAATTTAATTGTGTCAGCGTGATTGTCCTGGGAATTGGGGAGCCTGCCGTAGGTGGGGAGCTGGATCTCAGCCTGCCAAGGCATTCAAAAGGCATTTCCATCCTCGCGCCGTGTCCACCTCCTGCAAGCGTCGGAACAAAGAGGTTTTATCGTCTCTTGTGCGAGAAAAAAATAAAATGGAAAATAAAATCATTAACAGCGTGCTCAGTAAGAAAAGGGGCAATAAGGATGGATGGCAAAATTTTAATTTTTCCTTACCCAAAATGCTGTGTGGGGATCACGGCCTGACCGAGCATCGCTGCTGCTGCCACCTCTGTGCTCCTCCAAGATGAACTTCAGGCCCATTTCGGACACAGGAGGCAAAATTTTATGTTCCACTCCACGGTCAGCATCTCTGATGAGATGTTTTCATATTCAGCTGGGTTTTATTTTTCTCCTCCTTGTCCTGAAGCCAAGAAAAGTGATCCCAAAGTGTGGCAACTTTCTGTTCACTCAGGGACTTTGTCTGCTTCACTTTTCTTGTTTAGTTGAACTCCAGACACCAAAAAGGAAATACTGTTTTGTCACGGATGTTTTCCTCTAGATTTGTGTTGTTATAACGTAAAATTATAAAAACCATGCAGCAGTTTCTGGTTAATTTGTAGTTATATTTGCCGGCTTATTTCATTGCATTATTAAAACATTTAGTACCGTGTGTGTCATTAATATTCCAAAAAGTAATTAGCATATTTAATCAAAAACAATTAGGAGCAAGCATCGCTTCCCTTTTTAAGTGATAAAATATTTATGGCTGGAATAAACAAATGGAAAACCAAAAAGCACTTTGAGGTGTTGATTTCATGCGCAGAAAACAAAACATAAAAAAAACCCACCCAAAAGCAAGAAGGAGAAGACGCCTTCCAGCCTCCAGCCAGCCCCTGGTGGGTTCCTGGCTTTTCTTCCTCTCCAGGCTGACAATTCTCATGTTGCCATTTTAAACCAATCAAGTTTTGCTGCAGTTTTCCATATTTTAGTTAAACAAGGTAACAGAAAAATATTTTTTTAGGAAAAAAATGGGGGAGCCGGCTTTGCGCAGATCTTCCCTGTGAGACACAGCCAGTGGTGGACATTGGTTTGATTGGCCTTCATAGCAGGGACAGAGATGGGAAAGCTGAAAATGTCATTGATCCAGGTCAAGAAATTCCTCATTTTGTGTGGAATGAGGAAACACAAACGAGCTCCCCGTCTTTGTGCTGGGCTTGTAGAGACCTCTCTTGAAAGAAGCCGTGTAGCACCGTAATATGTTTTCAACAGCTGTAAATATTTGACCAGAACTTCAAAATAAGATTAATTAGTTGGTTTTAAGAACTCGAAGCCATTTCCTGTCACTTTTCCTCTGCCAAACTGCGTCCCTCAATCAGCTCTGTTGACACACCACAGGGGAACATCCCGCCTGCGAACTTTTCCGGCTGCGGCGCTTCCCAAATGGATGGTGCTGCTTCCGTGACCGTTGGTGACCACTGAACAAATATTTGTGGATTATTTTTTAAATTTGTGAGCAGGACAAGCCCTTTTCTGGATGCTCAGCAAGGGGTTTTGTTCTGAGGCGTTAAGGTATTGAATTGTGGAATGGTTTGGGTTGGAAGGGACCTAGAAGACCACAAAATTCCACACCTTCCACTATCCCAGGTTGCTCCAAGCCCTGTCCAACCTGGCCTTGGACACTTCCAGGGATGGGGAAGCCCCAAATTCTCTGGACAATCTGTGCCAGGCCCTCCCCACCCTCACAGGGAAGGATTTTTTTCCAGTATCTCCTCTAATCCCACTCTTTTTCAACAGGGACTTCATGCGGAGTTTCCTGTTTGTTTTATTCTTTTATATTACAGAAGCAAAAACTCAACAAGAAGACACAAATCCTCATTTTCTGCTTTGCAGCGAGATAGATTCTCTTCAGTGATTTGAAAACAACCCCGAAGCCCAGCCTGGCCAGGGCGGACGGGGATGGAACGAGCTGGAAAGTGGCTCCCGCGCAGGTTTATAAATAGGCCGCACCTCTCATCCTGAAACATTGCTCCACTTTGCCCGTTGTGCTGTAAATTAGCCAGTTCCTCTTTAAACAGAGTCAAAAGGAGCAAAATACATATGTAAGGCTGCTGCCTGGAACACGTGAGGGGAGGGAAAAAAAACACAACAACTTATGAAATGCGGAAAACATTTGTTCAGGTCTCCAAGGAAAACGAAGTCAAACCAAACAAGCATATAATATAGATGTACGCCTCATGGGCAAAGTTACCTCTAAGCCCATATGTTTTAACAAATTAAGAGGTAAATAATTTGCTGAAGGTACAGTTCAGCCACGTCAGAACACCTCTGGAAATGAGATATCTCTGCCTTTCAAGTGGGCACTTCTTTATCCAAAGGTTTATTCCTCCACTTTTTAGAGCAGCACACCTTGTTTTGTCTCGAGACCGTGAGTAACTATTAACCCTTCAGGGCCTCTGCAAATGATGTGGTCATTTGAAGTCGGGGCTGCTTTGCTGCTCTCGTGTCTGCGAGCAGCTGAGAGAGATTGATAAAATTCAGGTTTTCAATAGGGGAAAGCCACGAGGGACTTCCCCGGGAATGAAAAGAGACACAGAAAGGTTACTCCGTGTATCCCGCAGTCTGGTACATAATTCCACCGTTAAAACTTGAATCTATGAAAAAAATGCTGGCGCGGTCCCCAAATGGTTAAATTCCACTCGAACTTTTCATTTTAGTTAGTCATGAATATATCTAACATACAGAGGCCATCAGCATCTCGCCACCAGAGACTATAAAGTCTACTTACATAGGGTTCCTGGGATTTTTCATGTTCTTATGGAAAATATCTCTGAAATCCCCGAGCTGAAAATTTTGATCTCATTTGTGGATGTGAGTGATGCCGAGAAAGGGTTGAAGAGTGAAGAGAACACTTTTCTCGCATAATTTCATTTGTCAGGAGAATCTTGCCGCTGACATTGGAAGAGTGATTTAATTGATTTTAATCATACACCTGAGATTGGGAAATTGAGCCCTCTGTCCTGAAAAATAATTCTAGGCTTCCATGAGAATGTCTAATTTGCAGCTAATAGTTTTTTTTTTTTCTTGAAGTTTTGTTATGAAGTTTAGAAAATAACAGATCAAAGGCTGGCACGCCGAGGTGCTTAGCGCAGCCCGAGACGCCGGATCGGGGCTGCGGCGTTTCGCTCTTTCAGGGGTATTAACGGGCACATCTGCCTGGTTTTGGACAGGCGGGAGAACAAAAAGCTCTGACTAAAGAGCACAATTTGCCTTCAGAGAAGGGAGACTTTTATATGCTGAGTACAGCCGGGAAGACTCCGAGTGGCACCTCGCTCCTGGTCGTGTTTAATCCTTGATTTTCGCTTGTCATCGAGTGCGGTGTTTATAAATTGTTCATATGTGCCAAGGAGAGGCTCGCTGTGTGCCCCAGCACGCTGCAATGATTTATTCCAAACAAACAACTCCTTCGTTTTTTATTTCTCCGTTCAAAATAAACAGCGGCGTTCGATTACAAATAACAGCACCGAACACAGCAACGCAGCCGAATAACTTTTGGGTTATGAAGAAGCAGTGAGCCTCGTGTTTTCTTGCACAGTGAAATCTCCATGATCTTTATTACCTCTATCAGCTGTTATTCAGGAGGGGATTGCAGGCAGCAAGAAGTTTCCCTTTTCCCAATGCTTAAACACCGAGGAAATAATTATATTACAATGCTCGTACTGCTCCACGCAATAGAAGTTGTTTGGGATGTAAAACTCAATATTTTCTCTCCTTGTAACAATCCTGAAAATTTCCATATTGGATATGTACTCAGAGAATTTTATATTCCAAAATTGCACTGACAGTGCTGTTAAATAACCATTCGTTTTTTTAGTGTTCCCTCTTGTATGAAAAGCAGAATAAAATATTGATTACATGGCCACTTCAAGGAGGTGGGAACCTGCAGGAGAAACTGGAATAAGAAGTTTGGATGCAGAGATGGGTTTAATTTAAAGTGTTTGAGGACCGAGCCAAGGGAAACACCACTTTTCAGTTTGGAACTGAGGACTCAGACTTCTTCTGTTTTAATCAGATGTTGTTTTTACAAGATATCTATAAGTTGAGATCTCCTTTTTCTGCTGAGGAATCAAAATTGTTGAGGCAAGCTTGGAACTGGTGATTGGAAAGGCTGGCTTTTATTTTCTGGATGTAGTGAGAGCTTGTGAGAGCTCCAAAACGTTGAGAATTTGCCATCTTTCTCGCTTTTTTGGCAGCAAAGCCTCTCCTGAAGGAGACACCAGAAGGAGTTGATAAGCTTGTGATCTGAGTTATTTCTGCAGTGGCAAAAATATTTACAGTGAAGGCCCTGCAGAAAGAGAAATATCAGCTGCTGGTGAGGCAGGGGGAGTTCACCTTTTGGCACAGCACAGGGATGCCCTTTTTGCCCACAGCAGTGAGGATTTGGGGTGTCTCTGGGATAAATTCAGGTTGGTCCTGCTGATGCTCCTTCAGCAGAGGTTCTGCCACCCCATGGAGCTGAGGCTCCCCTGCAGAGGGTTCCTTGCTTTTCCAAGTGCCTGGGAACAGGGATTGAGTCCCCAGAGCAGCTGTTTGGTGCAGGGGAAATTTTCATACTGGGAAAAAACGAAGTAAAATTGAACCTATCATGAGTGAAACTGAGCCTCGAGTGTTCTGGCCAGGCACAGATCCATGAAATCCAACACAAGGGGGAAAATGTGTCCAGGCTGAACAGCCACTCGGGGTATGATTTACCAGGAGAAATTGCTCTGGAGGAGCTGTGAGTCCAAGTGGCCAGCCCAGCACACCAATTTCATCCTTCTCCTCCGTATCCAACAGGAAATAAGTCACTATTGTGCTGTCCTGCAAATTCAGAGTGGGAGAGCACGGGGCGATGAGGACCGGCCAAATGTCCGGCTCGTGAGTTATTTCGAGCGTGTGCAGCCCGTGAATGTTTGCAGCCGGGGGATACATTTAGCCAGGAGGCCCCAAACGCTTGTTTAATAATTAGTTCATGTTTGCAAAGCAGTTTGATGGTGACCAGAGCTGTGCAAGGGTTATTATTTTATGAAATGCCGCGGCTCGTTGTACTCCTCGGGCTGTGGCAAGCACAACAATCTCAGGGCCGCCTGTTAATTTTGCTGACTCTTTTATCATTGCCCTCCATTGGTGATTAAGTGTCGTTTGTCTTATAATTTTAATGTTATCTTTAACACACATAATAAAGTTTACATAATTATAGCCTATTAATATAATTTGCATGCATGTTACTGGCAAGGCACAGGAAATGTTTCATCACCCAGCGTGTAATTTGGCTTATTTAACCATTTCCTTTTAATTTTCATCAATAGATCAGCGTGCTCTCCTAAATGGAGATAACCTCCATAAATTCTCTTTTCAAGATCCTTATCTGTATTAAGTCTCTAAAGGTCTCGGCAGCAGGACTATGAAGTGCTGAAGGGGGAACGTTTCTGAATGTCTGCTACGGGAAGTTTTAAAAATTCACATTTTCTTCAGACAGGCGTGGGTCTTCCTAATGAAACCTGGGAACAAGGTGCTCTCACGGAAGCTTTGAAAGTGTGTGTGCGCTGTACTTCATAGCTGAGCTGTAACAGGACTTTAAATGAGTAAACAGTGTTTAGATTGAACATGAAAAGAGTCGGCATGAAAAGACAGGTTCAAAATATTACATGATGCTTTGCAAAAGTGTAAATGTGCCTGCCTTTATTTTTTCTTTTTTTTTTTTCCTCTCCCTCCTCTTGGTAAATGGCAAACGTTTACAACCCAACTAAAACAGTACCAAGAGAAATCCTGTGTTTGCTCTTTGGAAGATATTCAATAAATTATAGTGAGCTGCAAATGTCACTGGATTGGGAACTGTAAGAGCTTTACCTTTAAGTCTTTAAGTAAAGACTTGCAGCTGGTGCAGTGGCTTGGTAATCCCTAATGATAAGCTGCTTTTAATGTGGGGGTGAGGCAGTTTTCACACAGATATTACTGCATTAACCTTACTCTAGGTGCAGTGCAGGTGTGCACAATATTGTGCTCTGCAGCCTTCCCTACTTTATTCTCCCCGAGTATCCGACGCCTGCTTTAACAGATCCTCTTATACCACGGTGAAAAGATTGCAGTTCAAGCCTATTATCAACAAAAACCTGCCAAAAGGGGCCGCATTGTCAGACTTTATGATGGTACTAACTATTCTGTTGTTCTCCGGGGACCAAACTTAGACCATTAAATTCACTTCATTTGTGATTTCAGTGACCTGGGCTGCAGACATCGGGGCTTTCGATGTAAAACGCTGGCGCAGGAATCAATGGGACCATCTAGCTCCCCTTAAAGGATATCATAAAAGCATAATGGTCCTCTTCTAAACAAAAGGTGACACTCCTCGTGTATAATACAATTATAGGGGGATGATGTTTGCAGCAGAGTTTATTTGATATTATGATGTGCAAAGACTTTCCACATTGAAATAAACTGCGCAGCCGAGTTCACTCCATTATTTTCAATAGGCTGACTCCATTGTCTGCGCGGGGATATGGATAATTTTCATACAGTGGGGAGCTATTTTCATATCCTCTCCATGAAATAGATGAGATTATAAACAGGCTGGGATTACTCAAAAACCAACACAAGCCTTGTCTACAGACCCATTTAAGACAAAGGCTGCCTCCGGAATGGTCTCCTTTGATCGGGAGGCTCCCAGGACTTGCTCCGTTTATTTGACAGATGACAGCTATTTATAGCAAATGTGTAGCATTTTTGAAAATTAAAATTTTACTGGTGGAATTTAAGGGTTATTTTCCACTCCAGGGACTAACATTTCTGTGAAAAAGGGCCTTTTTCTTTTTTTTTTTTTTTCCCCACACAGGCACCATCTTCAGTGTTAAACCTATTGGTAAACAAACGCATTGCGATAGCTCATTGTCAAACACTGAACAGGTTTGTAATTAATGAAATTGCTGGAACAAAATAAATGGAGAATTAATACAGCTGCCAGTGTGTTTGTGTTGTTGAACAAGTGAGGAGACGCTGCTGCCACCACACAGTCGGCACTGGGAGCTTTTTGCAGCCAGCCAGGGGTGAAAACAAAGCCAAAAGCAGTGCGAACTCTGGTGTTCGCCTCTGCCAGAGGGTCAGAACTAAACCAAAAGAACAAATGTCAGGATTATTCAAAAAATCACAGATCTGGGTGCCCTCCCCTCGCTTCCTTTTGAACCATTTTCCCATTCTTAGTGCGGAGGGACGTTGCAGGGGCTCAGCTCTGATGTGGGTGAGGGCGAGGTGGTGTCTGATCATGTCCTGAGTGCCCTCTGCGGGAACTGGGAGGTGCCAGAGGGTTACACAAGGGTCACTGCCAGGCCCAGGAGGCTCGTGGATGATGCCAAGCTCGAGATACTCCACAAAAATACAGCATCCTGGGAAGGGGCTGGGAGTGGAGGAGTGGAGGTGTTTGCTGAAGGCGCAGCACTGCCTGGGAGCCCTGCTGGCATCGCATCGCTCCGTGCAGTCACCTGCTGGAGAAGTGGTTTCCTTCCTGCCGTGGTGTGGCTCTGGCCTGGGGTCTTGCCCAGAGGTCTGGAATGTTTTAGTATTTTTGCAAAGTAATAATAACAGAAATATACGTTTAAAACTGGTTTGAGAGTTGGTCAGGGATTATTTACATGGTCTACTAGCCTTGGGGTTACTGCTCCCCATGAAGGCCCAGAGATTGGGCACATTCCACCCTCAGGGATGAGGAATTTCCTCTGTTGGTGTCTTTTCCATTCTCTGTTCTCTGTTCTTGATTTCTCCCGTGAACACCACCAGTTCTTTCTCCTCCTGCTCAAAGGAACCTCAATCTCATTGCTGGGATAAAAAGTTTCTCCTTAGAGCAGTTAACACTTTTTGGCCTTTCTAATTCTCAATCCCAAGGCTTTCCCCTCCTTTTCCCCTTGCAGAGCTCTGTCACCTCAAGCCCTGTAAAACATTAACGGGACATTTGGCACAGGGCAGGAGTTTGTGTGGCCGAGGGGAAGGGTGTCCACGGGAAGGGTGTCCACGGGAAGGGTGTCCAGGGGAAAGATGTCCAGGGGAAAGATGTCCACGGGAAGGGTGTCCACGGGAAGGGTGTCCAGGGGAAAGATGTCCAGGGGAAGGGTGTCCAGGGGAAGGGTGTCCAGGGGAAAGATGTCCAGGGGAAGGGTGTCCAAGGGAAGGGTGTCCAGGGGAAAGATGTCCAGGGGAAGGGTGTCCAAGGGAAGGGTGTCCAGGGGAAGCGTGTCCACAAGCTGTGGAGCTTTTGGGTGGGTTACAGACAGAAGGGAGGGGAACAAACCAAGAGCAACCTAATTGTGTTACTTCATTATCCAGCCCCTTGCCTTCTCCTGCCGCGTTCCGGGCACGGGGACCCGGGGAAGCAAATAGGTCACTGCCCAGGGTGCTGGTGCTGCAGCCAAAGCCAAGCCCCAGCAGCCCGCGCGTGACCATTAGCGCCGGTTTCCTTATGAATGGCTTTAATTAGTTCTAATCAGGGAGACCGGGAACCCAAAGGGCGCCCGGCTCCTTCCCCCGTCGGGTGTTTGCTGCTGCTTTTTTTAATGCCTGCTCTTGATGAGCTCAAGTCTTGCAGCTGGACAAATGTTCTTAATTAAGCTGAGGCTGGAGCAGATATTCCGTGGATATCAGGAGTTCCCTCAAACACAACGTTTGAAGGACACTGGGTGGCAAAAAGCAACTTCTCCTGTCGTCCAGTGTTTGATACTGCACATGTTTGCCATTTTTAAAAATTCTAATTCCAAGCCTGCCATCCTTATGATTTCTAAGATTTCTCCAAAATAATCTGAAAGTTATTAAAAAGTAAATTAAGAGTGGTTCCCACGTCTCGTTTTTTTAATGGTCACCCAAGGACAGAAAGAAGTTGGAAATTTTTCATCACGAAAATAAAGCGTTTTTAAAATGATAGTATGAATCAAACCAAAAAATCCCAAACTTGGATTTTTTTTTCCCATTTGATATTTATTTTTATTTAATACAGAAGCTTTATGGAATGGGATACCCAGAGTTTAAACTGTCTCAGAAATAGCAAAATGTGAGAACGAATAGAAAGAATAGATCAGGATTATATATACATATATTATATATATATATATACACACTAAATGGACTTGGGTTTTTTTCCTTTGTTTCATGGACCAATTGGTTTCATGAAAGAGAATGATTTTCTCCAAATGCAAAATTTTAATAATTTTAATGAGAAATATCTGATAAGTTAGCAGGTTTTTTTACCGCTTGCCTCACTAATTTAGGACTAAATAAACCGATCCAATATCCTGCAGAACCTCAAAAACAAAAACTTGAGCATCCCATGTAAGGATTTGTTTTTCATTGTGGTTAACGGGCGTTGTGGGACTCGCTGGTGACCACTTGGACCCTGCAGGAGCTCATGGCTCAGGGTGTCCCTCCTCCTCCACCCCTGGACAGGACACCAGGCAGCTCCAGGCTCCATCCCTCCCCTTCCCTGCCCCTGGAGCACCAGGACAGCCGAGCTCCCCACACCTGAGACAAAAATCAGAGGCTGCGAGCTGAGCCTGGTGACAAAAATCCCCGTGAATCGCTCTGGGTTTGAACGCCCCTGTTCATTCTTTTGGGAAAGTCGATGCTTTAGGCAGAGCTTTTCTACAAGCTCTTGCACCACGCGTGTATACATTACAGCTCCAAATTGCCTCCAAGCTGACAGTCTTTCGGGTGCATTAACTACTTTACTACCAAAGGGGCAGCAGGATTAATATATATATATTTTTAAACCGCCGGAGCGAGATATTTCAGCTCGGTCTTTTCGACAAATCTTTGCCTCGGTGTTCAAACCTGCAAACGAGCCCGTCAGCAACAGCTCAAGTCCATCAAAAGCCCTCAGTGCCTTGATTGATAAATAGGGCGTGTTTACAGCGCGGCTCCCGCGCGTTCTTTTCTGTCAGCGCTAATTTATCTGGAAGTCTTAACCTGCGCCTTCGAAATTCGGGAGCGTTTTGTAACGAGGGCTGCGGAAATAAATCACCGCCTGCGAGTGATACTCAAAGAAGTGGGTAAAGTCTTTCCCTGCCCGAGTAGCTGTGACATGCAGACAGACAGACACGTTAACCTCCCAGAAATCCGGAGAATCCGAGCCTTTTAAGTGTTGCCGCATGCGATTCTCCCGGAAAAAAGAATGTTAAAGCTTTAATATTGAAAACCTCCACCGCAGACAGGGAAAGGTGGAGTGAGGGGGAGAAGGAGGAGGACACGCAGCTATCCTGGATGTATTTATTTTATCAGGCTCTGATGATTATTATTATTATTATTATTATTATTATTATTATTATTATTATTATTATTATTATTATTATTATTATTTTCACCTCAGGTTTCCCTCCTGTCTGCAGGTGCTGCAGGTTTTGTGCCCAGCCCTTCCCCGGGCACACGCGGAGCCCGGCGCGGCGCGGGGCTCTATTAAAGCCGCCGTTCAATAGTTTGGTGATATTCAGACAATATTGAAACATTCCCAAATGAACTTTGCAGGGAGACATTTTCATTCGCTGCCTCCCTCCTCATGCATATTAACAAATGGTATGCAAGGCCTCATTTAATTCACTGATTTTACATTCGGATCACTTTCTCTTTTACAGCTATTTTTACCGGGCTTCATTAATCTTTGTTGAATACAATGGCATACATCTTTAATGCGGCCGCTGTCAAGTCATATTTCAGTAAGAGCTGCAAACTGAATGACAGCAAGCAATATTAATAAATTTAACATAGACTATATCAATTTTTAACAGAATGAATGTGGAAAGCTAAATGTATTATTTTTCGTTTAAATCATAGGGTTTATCACCGGTTAAGTAGCAGCGATTTCGGGAAACTTGTGACGTGCCGTACAAATAGATTTACATCTCATTAATAAGTAAATTAGGCAAATGCCTTTCAAGTTCAGACAAGTACATAAGTGTAATCTCCATATTAAAGGAGTAGTCTTTGATAAACCACCGAGGAATTGCAGCAGCCAACTATGTGACATGTTGCCAGTGCCTGAACTCTTCCACATTCCCACCTTTAATTACACTGGTTCATTACTAAAGAGATAAGTGTCTCTCCAGTTAAGATTCTATAAATGAGCAGCATGCGGGATCCTCCCAAATCATTTTTGCAGAAACCATGAAAAGGTGGTAACAGTTATGAAAAAACGAATTATCACCTGCTCTCTTTCTTCCTTCCCTGTAATAACATTAAAATATTAAGATGAATTCCTTTTAAATCTCGGGGAGAAATTGTCCATTAAGAGATGCTACTTTGTTTAAGAAAGAAAGAAGCGTTTAAAAAAAAAAAAAAAGGGAAAAAGGGGGAAAAAAAAGAAAAGAGAAAACTCTTCTGAATTTTTTTTTTAATTTCCCTTCATAAATCCCAACAGAGATAATTTGCTGTAAAATTTAAACCCAGTGAGAACTTGTCTGTCTGTGTTAAATAAAAAAGTTACGGTTGGTAGGAGACATGTTTTTGCAGTAGCTTTAGCGATTATAGGAAATTACATGCAAAGCCAGAGTTCTGATCCTAAGTTAATTTATAATTGGAAAAAACTTATTAATTAGCTATGTCATTCTAATTAAGAATTAGAGGAGTGTGCATTAGAAAGTCAGTCAATATCCAGCTGACAGAATTAAAAAAAACCCCACAGAAGTCTGCAAGCTCCGTGGCTCTGTCCACCGTCTCCCTTGTCATCTTTTTAAGGATTTTTCTGAATGCCTAACAGAAATTAGCCCGGTAAATACAGATATCACAGGAAATAAATTGGGAATTTTGTCAGCCTGGGAAGGAAACCCCTAAACTGAACTGGGAGATGGAATTTACGGGGCACCTTTTGGGCCTTTCTGGGTGATTCTGAAATGCAGCTTGTGCTCCGAGGACTCCATCCTCCTGCAGCCGGGGAAAGAAGCACCTGCATCCCTGTAATTCTATCCAGCAGCTCCTGCATCCCTGCAGTGGTACCCAGAAATTCCTGCATCCTTGTAGTGATACCCAGGAGTAGTTCCTGCATCCCTGCAGTGGTATCCAGCAATTCCTGCATCCCTGTAATTCTATCCAGCAGTTCCTGCATCCCTGCAGTGGTACCCAGCAATTCCTGCATCCCTGTAATTCTACCCAGCAATTTCTGCATCCCTGCTGTGGTACCCAGCAGTTCCTGTATCCCTGCATCTTTATCTAGCAATTTCTGTGTCCCTGCAGCTCTGTCCATCAGTTCCTGCATCCCTGTAAGTCTGTCCAGCATCACCTGCATCCCTGCAGTGACACCCAACAATTCCTGCATCCCTGAAGTGGTACCCACAGTCCCTGCATCCCTGCAGGGGTACCCAGCAATTCCTGCACCCCTGCATCTTTATCCAGCAGTTCCTGGATCTCTGCCATGGTACCCAGCAATTCCTGTATCCCTGCAGCTCTGTCCATCAGTTCCTGCATCCCTGCAGCTCTACTGGAGCAGAGCACTCCATGTCGTGCTGGATCCATCAGTTCTGTATCCCTGCCATGGTACTCAGGAGTAGTTCCTGCATCCCTG
>VYZT01008906.1:0-17156 GCA_013400735.1 Pomatostomus ruficeps
CCTTCCTTCCTTCCTTCCTCCCATCTTTAACAGATCTAAACAAGCTGTTTACCCCCAATCTTTAAATGCCTTTAAGTTCTGTATAATCATCCAGTCTTTAGTAACAGTATTTCTGATTTCACAGCTGACACATCTCTGAGTAGAAGATTGGAGCAGATGACCTACTGTGGCCCCTTTCAACATACACAATCCTGGAATGCTATGAATTTCTTTCTAATAAGTAGAAGAAAATAACAAATTATTTCCTACAGTCTTTCTGCTTGATAATAATTCACAACTGTATTTTGAAACTAATTAATCAGATTTTAATAAATTAATATCTGGCCTGTTGATTTTGTGTTCCCCTTATTTCTTGGTCAAAGCATTTGTATGATACCAAACCACATGCCCGAGAGAAACTTTCAATATCATTACTGTTCATTTTACCAGCCAAATTTATATTCTCATCTAAACCTCTCAAAATGCACCAGCCTTTTTTACCATGGAGTTTTTAAGCAAAGAGTCATAGATGACTAAAATTAATGGTTTAGCAGAGCCAATAGAAAACTCGAGACACTTGTCTTTGATGTATTGAGTGGGTCATAGTTCTTTCTCATTCCACTCTGTAACATTCCCGAGTTATGGTTTAAGTCTTTATTATGAGAACCGCGATTTGAATGATGATGCCAAAATGATCAAACTTATTTTTCAAAAGTCTCTTTCTCTCTCCTGCTGCCATCTAGTTTTTAGGTTCATAAGCAGCAGAAAAACTGTTGTTCCTTATATTAATTTTTAAAAACAATGTTTGTCCCCTATTGAAATAGTGAATTCTGTCTACTTGAAATATGACTTCCTTTCACCTTCTAAAAAGAGCAGGGTCTGAGAAATTTTTTTATTTCAATAGTTTAACTTCTGTATGAACTACCTGTGCATGTTATATATATATGTATAAGTGTTTGAAGCTGATTTTACATATAACAGTGCAATTTTATTAATATATAAACTATAATTTTATCTTAAATAAATCAGGTTGGTTTTTTACTTAGGCAAACACCAACTGTGTCTTATGCAGAATATTCAGTCTGCTGAATTTCACTGATATGATAGGCAGTTACAATTCTGTTAGAACATCGCAAAAAGATCACAAGAAATGTGGAAATAGACTTGAAAAAGGATAGCAGTTTGTGTCAAGGTAGGAGAAAATGATTATAAAATGATAGCTAGCTCTTACTCAAATACTCAGATGAGTTTTGAAGGGTTTTTGTTGCTTGCAGAGGCAGCAGTCCAGGGAAATGCTACTTATCACCTGCCAGCAATGCAGCAGGGTACTACAAGGAAAAGCTGTGGGATTTGCATGTAGCAGCAGAAAGAGAGATGTCACAACTAAATTACTGATCCTTACCTGCCATATTCCTGAGAAATGCTTGCCTGTTAGTGTCCCCATGCCTGGAGTCAATCATCCTACCATCTGTTGCCTTAAAGACTGTTGTCTGCAGATGTGTTCCCTCTGCACTCAAAAAGCAGTTGCAAAGGCACCTGTGCAACCTAATTTCTACCTATTGTAGATAGTACTAGATGTGTCACTGTCCCTTTGCTGTCAAGGGATTCTAGACTTAGAGCAGATGCTTGACACTTCTGACTTCAGGTAACCTGTGTGCGTGTATGGATGGTGGGATTGGCTGTGCTGGCAAGTGAGAGCTAGATCCAAGTAGGAAATAATTGTTGACAGACTGTGACAATTATATCTATATATTTCTAATACTAGTTTATTCTTTGGCCATGATACATTAAGCAGTGCATAAGAAATGGCATGCCTATGCACAAGGATGCATAGGTATATCATTTGTTTTTTGGAACTAAGATAACTGTCTATGATTTCTGTTTACCATGGTTTCCTCAAAGTTTCTGGTTGTTGCACCAGAAAACATCAAACACACCCTTTTCCTTATGTGAAATGCAAATGAACAAGAAGGCTAAATGGCTCTGATGTGAAATAACAAAGTGCTGCACATTAGGTGATTATGGTAAGTTTGTCTTCTTTACTGCCTACGGAAAATAACTCAGCGTGGGTCAGATCCTCAGCTGGCACAGTTGGTGCAGATTCACTGAAACAGAAAGAAGGCTATATCTATAAATACTTTGCCAGTTCAGAGTAACTCTGAGATGAAAAAGTATATAGCAGAGGCTATCCTTTACTAAGTTGTTCACCTTACTCCACATACCACCTCTGGTGAACTCCAGGCATATTTAATTATGTTGCCATATGTTGCCCACCTCAATAGACACATTTTTAATAAGTTAACTCAGGACTGTTCATGAATAATTTAAGACTGGAAGGGGTAGAAGCAGAGAAGGTTTGGTTTATCTTATTTCTTTTATCTTCAAGATGGTTCCCCAGCAGACTCAAGACTTAGTCTTTACCAATGATGCTTTTTGTTTTCTTTCTATCTCTGTTCCTACCCTTTCCCTCAACAATCCTCTCAGTTTTAAAGTCGCTACTGAAAACAGACTGAAGCAGGTTACAAACACCAGGTAGAGTGTATCATGCCTCTTTTAACAAATTAAATTTTGTATTGCAATCTAAGATAGTTCTATGCTTTTTCTCTGGTCAACAGTAGAAGAGTTTAGGCCAAGAGCAAAAGGGCTTAGGAAGCCAGTTTATCCCACCCTCCCCTGGGTGTCTAGGACAATGTGATGGGCTAGGGTGAGTCTATGTCCAGTCATGAAAAGAGTCGAGGTGATCAGCTTGGACTAGACAAGCTTTTTACTGAGCCATAGTGTCAGCTCAGATCCATTAATAGCCATGAAAAGGAAGCAAAGTAGAACAGAAAAGTTTAGTTTAATTAAAAAAAATCTAGAAGCCTTGATCTTTTGTAATCCTGGCCTGATACAGCTGCTGTAATGGCACATAGACTAGAACCTTAACCTGCTGGTGGGTGTGGATTAGGAGCTGACATAAACAAGCAGTGCAATTAGAATTGCCTGCTCTGGCCTACCACTGCAGAACCATAGATATTTTGATAGATGGTGCTTTGGAAACAAAATTTCTTGGTCAGCTACCTGACCTTTTAGCTCAAGTTTCACTGATTGAAGAGGCCAAGAGCAGAAAACTTTTATTTGTGATTCAATAAATATTCTGTGGAAGTACATACATCAGGCTCCCCAGGGAAGTGGTCACAGAACCAAGCCTGACAGAGTTCAAGAAGCACTTGGACAATACTCTTGGACACATGCTGTGATTCTTGGCGGTGGTGCTGTGCAGGGCTAGGAGTTGGACTTGATGATCCTTGTGGGATCCTTCTACCACAGATCATTCTGTGATTATTTGATCTAGAGACAAAGGTGCTGCTATTTCTATTTAATTACCAGTTTTTCGGTTGATCTGGAGGATGCATAATTGGCAGATGCAGCAGAAAAGAAGCCTCCTTTCCAAAGGATAAGAAAACTGCTGTGTCCAATGCCTGATGATTCTTGCTGCAGTAAAGATGAGAGATTTTTGATATAAAATTTTCTTTTGGATACTGGGGAAATATTCTACTGCTTTGAACAGAACAGAAAATAAAAATGTGCCTCTAACTAGAAAAAGAATACAGTTTTTTATCAATAAAGAATCAGATTTATTTTGGAAGGAATGGCAAATGAGATTTTTCTTTCAGTTCTTTGAGGTGTGAGATATTTTATTTTCATTTTTAAATGCTTCCCCATATTGCAGTGTCAGTGGGGAGTGTGATTTGTTCTTCCCCTTTGCTGAGTTCACATGATGCCACTCCTGTTACTAATGCCATAGTGTCGGCTCGACTCCATTAATGGCCATTGTGCATTAAACAATTTTGCCACCTGGCATCTTTCTTTCGCAGCATCTATAGCTTGCAACAAAGCAGTCAGATAATTTTTCTCTGTGACTGGCACAGCGGAAGACGTGGTAGGAGCTGGTCTGACAGAGCAATGATGGATGACCATAATCATCCCTGTCTGGATAGAAAGTGTATCACCTACCAATTTGTTCTGTTCCTGCCAGTTAGAAAAGCAAACTAACAAAACAGCCGTATGGCTCCAGCGTGGCAGCAAACTTCTGCACCAGCTACTAGAATTGTTTGACACCTATTTGCTATGTGAATAAAGAAACCTAAGCTTCTTCTCTGTCTAGCTACAAACTAATCAGGTTGTTAATTCTGCTCTGTAGAGTCTCTGAGCAGGCAGGAAATGTAAAGAAACAAAAACATCTAATTCTGCAGCAATGGGTGTGCCTCACATCTCCCAATCTCATGTCATGACCATGCCACAGCTTTAAAACAGGAAGGATACTCCTCAAACTCTTTTCTGTTTCTCATGCTCATCTTGTCTTCTCAGCACATACAGTTTGCCTTGAGACAAATGGCTATAAGGTGACAAAGTATTTGAAACTGGAAACAAGAAGAATTTCTCTGAGTTGTCCCTTTAAAGTTGAATGGAGTTTGGGAGCACCAAGATGATGTAGGAAGACAGGACAAACAACCTCAGTTGCTGGCTGCTCATTGCCTAATGAAGCAGTTAGGAAAATTACCTCAGTCCTGCTCAACCGAAAACATCCTGGACTCTCTGCAAGGCTCCTCAGCAACCAGTGGGTCTACTCTGAAAAGCACAAGGCTGATAATTTCTTTCTTACAGAGAGAGGCTTAAGACATCTCACTTTCCCAGTTATCAAAGACCAGCCCCACATTCAAGGGGCTGTAGGTTCACTGTCAATATTGAAAACACTCATGATTTTATCAAGAGTTTTATCATATTCAGCTCTTCTAAAAGGTTCTGGAGCCAAGTGATAACATGCCAGTCTTGGATTTGATTTTCAGCATCACAACATTTTTATTTCTTCTGACTGGGAAAAGAGCTTGAAATTGGAGATTCAGAAGGACTGATGGAAATATCCCCCACTAACTGTTTTAATTATTGGTGTTTTAAGAACACCTCATAATATCTTCCAAACCGACTTGTAGCTTTGTTCAGTTCCTAGCTAAATGCTTCCTTTCAACAGTTCCAGGTAAGGTGCAGGGCATGTGTCAGGTGGACAATGATACAGGCACTTTGCCCAGGGAAGAAATATTTTTGTGGAAAGAGTGAGCACACAGGATGGATTAAAATCAGTGCTCTTTTTGAAATATAAACAAGGAAGCATTTACTTTGGGTTGGCTTTTAAAAGTCAAATATTCTGATAAATAATAAAAAAATGAAAACATTAAAAAAAACCCATATAGTTTTCATACAAAATAACATACAGTGACTGTTTCATCAAATTAAGAAGTATCAAGGGGTCCAGAAGTGTACTGTGATCATTACTGTGTTCAGTGAGAATTCAGTTGCATAAGCCCTTGTTTTTATTTCTATATTCAGGGGTGACCTATTTAAAATTAAAGTCTTCCATAGAAACTACATAATATATTGTAGGTCTCCTATGCTGTGACAGTCTGGACAGTTCCCAACCACTGTGCAGGTTTTCCTGTCAAAGCAGCAAAGTTTTATGGTCTTTCCTAGTGAAGGTTCCTGAAGCCCTTGAATACATTCTCTGTCCAGGAAATCTGCCACAGAATAATCTATTTTCTCTGAAACAGATGGGTATTTTCAAAATCCATATTTCCTTATCCAACTTATACATTTTAATTTTACTCTTTTGCAGAAATTTCTACTGGTTACTGGTTTGATTTGGGTTATTCAGGTTGTTAATTACCTGGGACTGTGCTACAGTTTAGACTTCATGGTTATGTTTTTATTGTTGATTTTGGAGAGTTGGAAGAAGTACTTCACTATTTAGAGGTATTTCCCACAACTCCTGATTCTTGTTCAAGATCAGGAGTAACTATTAATTGTCCTGCTGCTTTTTATCTGCTGGAGGACAAATTATCTTAATGCACAGATTGTAGCCAGGTGTGTCTGTCCAGCAGAAGATTCTTGCAGGACAAAGTGCAAAGTTGGAAGGATATTGTTTTCTCATCCTTATTCTCTGTGCCTGCTTGCCTGGTTTTGTTTTTTTCCCACAATGTGTCTTTCGGCCATGGTCTTAAGGCCTTCTTTTTTCTAGCTTTTGTTGAAGGATGCTGCTTCACTTTTGGCTTTTGTTCGAGTCCTCTCTTGACTTTTTTCTTCCTAAGACCCATTTATTCAAGGAATTTTATTGTAAATTGTTGTTGAATGCCCTCCTGTTTCAGATAGTGATTACATTGCTTTAGAAACGGAGCCAATGTAAAGGTAGAATTCAGTTACATATAAGTTTCCCTCTAAAATTTGATTAAGCAAGGAATTCACAGGATGATAACCACACTGAGCCCAAACTGAATGGAAATTAAATTAACAAAAACTTAGGGCGCATGATGATGCCTGCAGCCTGCTCCCACATGGTTGTTAGTCCAGTGCTCAGGACCATGAAGCCTCTGCTTGGGTTACCAGCCCTATCTGAGGATTTCTGTGGCAGCCCAGCTCACTGGGCTGTTTGGAGGGGCTGCCTTGTAGGTTGTGAATGGTTGAGCCTTTTGGAAGGAGTGCAGCAAGAAAGAGTACACTAACTAGTACTGAGTAACTTACAGGTTTTAAAATCAGACAAAAAAATGGCTTGATGCCTGCCCAAACCCCTATGTAGTGCCTTTCTATCCCAACTACATGCAGATTTTCTTTTTGCTTTTGGAAATAGCCAGTGCAGTTCCCTACTCTTCAAAACCAACTTACCAACCAGCCTGAGGCAGCCTAGCCCTGGGCACTCCAAACACTTTGCACTTCACAACCACCCAGTCAGCCCCCACATGGGAGGGAAGCTGGTGGCCTTCTCATCTAAGTAGAACTGCTTAAATAAAATGTAGGTGTCTGTCCTAAGTCACATAGGCTTCTTCTGCAGTCACCACTGTGAGGGAGACACTCCATTGCAGGTTAAGCTCTGGAGAGACAGATGAATGGCACTCAGAGATGTACCTGTCTTTCACTGATAACTCTGTGGGGAGTAGAGATAACTAGACTGACTGCCCAGCTTAGACTAGGCAATTAGCTTCGAGCAAGCTATAACACAGTGCAATTAATCCTGAATGATATTTAGAGTCTGTCAGTCTGCAGCTTTGCAGCACAGGAGACATGAGAAAGAGAACCAATATATTCAAAATGGAGTTTACTTTCTTCACATGTGTTCTGCTTACATTATGTAAAGAAAAATGTAAAAATGTTGCTGCTTGGGTGTTTTTATGTAAGGAATTATTTCAATTCTGATCATAGTTAAAGAACAGAAAAGACTGCAATGTATTTTTGCTAATTACATATTTTTCTCTTTGCCAATTCACACCTCTAGTAAAGTCAAATCAGCTGCACACTTTGTCTTCATGAAACTAAATATTCACTTTGATGTTAGAAAAATAACCAAGTAAATTATACCTGTAGTGTTATTTGAGGACGCCTGTCGTGATATAATACATATTCTTCCTTGTTTGCAGTAAGTAAAATAGTAATGGATTTGCTTGAAGTTGCTCTCCATGCAATTTGCAGCTGACACAAATATTTTTTGCATCATTTACTGGTTGTTACCAAAATAATGTTAAAGAACAATACTTTGCAGTATGTACTTCATATTCAGGACTGCTGTACATGTTATGTCACTGACTATGTGTGCAAGTCAACATGTCACATATGTGAGGAGACTGAAAAAACATCATGTCTAGTTTTGCAAAAATATACTTTAACAAAAGAATAGCTTCTACTCTTTGAAAAAAAAACCAACCTGCACTGGACATTAGTTTGATTCTCTAGCTTCAGTAGAAAGAACAATCATTGTCCTAGGAATTGGTGTATAGGGAAATAAGCCTGCCCTTAACTCTGTGCTACTGCACAGAAGCAGCTTCAAGGTTGCCAGATAAACTGTTCAATAAGTCTGTCAGTGAGTTAGATCCTGCTGCTAAAGAGGTATCTTTCAAAGCCCAGCATCTGAGTCCTTTATTGCAGTCCAGGAAGATTGGGAATGATGTTTTAGTTTGACTGTAGCTGGCACAGAGCTGTCAGAGTTACCCTTGCATTTATCTCCTTTTTGTTAACTTGCTTCCTTTCAGTTGTTTATTTAATAGATCTGGGACACTTACTTGACTGTTTTGCTTTATCCCCCTTCCCCAAAATTGCTTTCTATTTTATTCTACATGTTCTTGGTTGAAAGAAGCAGGTTCAACTTTACAAAGGGTTAGATGCAGAAGCTCCCTTTTTTCCCACGTGTGTGTATGTATGAGAGCCCCTGAGCAGAAACTCGTGTTTTGCATCTGAAGGCTCAAGACAGAATAGTCATATCATTATACATATATATTGGATGTAGCTTTTCAGCTGAAAGGGCAAAAATATCCAACTCAGGCTCTGTTAAATGCATAGGAGTAGGTTTGGTTTTTACAGTTGAATTGCAGTGAGAAATAGGATTATATTCTGGTTTACTGACGCTGAAACCTCTTAATTAGGTAACATATTTAAGGGGATCCACACCCTGCAAAACATAAAGTTTGTCTCCATATTCCAAGATTATGGCTTCCTAGATGTCTTCCCAGAAATGAGCTCAGCTGGCTGCCATGGGCTGGGGGCTTTGCCACCCGCTCAAGCTCTTTGTGCCTTCACTGGTGACACCTCTCTTGAGCAGACCAGGGCACAACCTCTGCCTGCAAGGCCTGCAGCTGACTGCTGCTCTCTTGACAACACTGCCGCCACGTTATGTTGTAGCTTGGGACAAGATGCAATAAACTCTACAAAATTGTGATCCTGTGAAGATTCTTTCATACAAGTGAGATTTTTTTTAAAAAAAGAAGTTAAATGTCAGTATTTGTGAGACCAAGGTATTACAAATTTTTGTTTGGAGTCTTTGAAATGGTCCAAAATGTTCATAAGAAAACAGTAAATTTCAGGAATGGTTTGGTTAGAAATATTTTTTAGTAGAGGAAATAAGAAGAAATTCAAACCCATATTTAATCTTGCAGGGAAAAGCGACCTTTTTTCTCCGAGATTTTGAGGAATTGCACACATATATGTATGTATAGTTTTGTTTTTCCCTTGTAAGCTCTGTTGTGCTCTTTAATCATTCATTGACCAAAAACTGGCCTAGAACATACTCTTCCTCAAAGGTCTGATTTCAGCCAAGTGACTGCAGGTCCCTTACATTTTGATAACCCCGGTGTCTGTCCCTGTCTTCAGGTGATAGCACTGAGCTAACCATGCAATTAATTTTAGGAGGGACAGGTTCTTTTGCCATTTTTTTTTTGATAGAACAGCTGTACAGGGACGAGTCTGGCAATATACTTTTCCTCCCATAAAAATCCCATTCTAGGAGAATCTGTGGAGTTCCCAGAAGGCTGTCTGTGTTCATGTAAGACAAAAACCTGTCACTTTATAAGTGTAAGAAGCATTTCATGACTGCCTTATAGTAATTTCATGTATTTCTCTGTTTGTCCCTATTTTGCCTTTTCTTTTCTTTATTTTTCATTTTCTTTATATGTGCAGATGAACAAAATATCAATACATCTTTTCCTGGAGACCCTGAAGTCTTTTTCTGACAAGGAGCTCTACTTATTGCCTATTACACCTGCAGAACTGGCGTCTTCATTTCGGGTAAACACCTGGCTTTTTCTTATCACCCTTTTTGAACTAAAGCTAATGAAATTTAGTAGAGCCTAGGTGTAGATCTGAATGTCCAGTCTTCACACCTGTAGATGCACTTTTTCTTCTCCTACATGCTCAGATAATTTTTTTCCTCAGACTGTGGAAAGTAAAGGACAGTAAGGAGTTGTGATATGCCAGGGCAGGGACAGCGTCATGCAGCAGGAATCAAAATTGAAGGCCATAGAATTTATATTAGAAGCCATAATACAGATGAGGAAATTTCCTTTGCTTAACAATCGAGACAAAATTATTTAAAAGAAATTTCTGGTAATGTTTGAGTACTCTTAATTTCTGGGACAGTTTTATTATGTTAGAGAAGAATCCACTTTGTTTTCTACTCACACAGTTACAGATATTTACTATAGTAGTAAAACCTCCATCCTTGCCTAATATCAGGTATATCTGATCCTTCCTTAATGGATAGAGCCCATCTCTTAAAGACTGAATTGCTCAAGATATAGCAGTAGTTTGCAAGGGTTCTGCAATTTTTTGCTGTTTAAACTGTATCACAAAAGTATAAGCAATGTCTGAGCAAATAGACATTTCTTAAAATCTTCTAGCTACTGACTCTCTTGATTAAGAGAAGGATTGCTCTTCGGCTTTCCACATTATTGCACTCTTGATGTGACTAGTAGTGGGTGGATGTTTCAAACAGAACCTATTTGATTATGATAGTGTAGGTGATATACTATTTTCTCATTTCCAAATAATCTCCTCATTAGAGAAGGTGTGAGTGGTAAATGAGGAGTTTCTCCTCCAGGTGTCCACTGTGTATATACAGCATGTTTCCCAGGCAATGCTCGCTGGCATTTTTAAATGATCTGTTCTCCATCTGAGAGCTTTAAAGTACTGGATGCAGCTGCTCATGCTTTGCCCCATTTGTAAATAGTTTTAAATATGCATGATCATCTCTGGAAGATTGCTTTACTTGCAGGATTTAGGAGTTTTTTGACTTCTCTCTTATAAAATAATTCACCATAGTGTCTCCTGCACCCTCCTTTCAAGATAAACAGAGAATCTGCAGTCTGAAATCCAGGATTTTGAAGGAACTGTCAGAAAATGTAAAGTCATGGAATGTCAGTAATGCTCATATTTAGACTGCTAATCACTTACCCCCCAGGAGTGCTTTTCCCTCCCCTCCTTACTCAATATGCCATATGTCAGCAATTAACAGTGAGTCAAATTACAGCTCAACACAGTTTTGCTCATGCAGTTAGTGCAGTAGGCAAGAATCAAACTTAATCCAACAACTATTCATAAATGTAATGCAAAGGGCAAATGGAAATTGGCTGGAAAATTATGGATGGTGAAATGTCAATGTTATAAATTATTTTAGCTTCAGAGTTCTGAGAGGCAAGAAGAAGCTTAGTAAATAAAATAAACTTTTCTAAAATTCTTTGGCTTTTGACAAAAAAACCCATGGGATTTTAGAGTCAGACCCCGTTGACTGGAATTGGGACCCCATAGTGCTGACAGCATTGGTATGAACGACCAGGATGATGGGGTCCATTCTGCCCTGCCTAGGGCTGTGCTCAAGGCAAGGTGCACTCAGTGTGGTAAATGGAAGAGAGGACTAAGAGGGCATAAATGGGTTATATTTGCTTGTTTCTCAAGTAAAGGTCAGGTGCAGATTGCTGCGGCTACATGAGAGCAGCTCAGACCACATGAGAACGCTGCTGGACTCCATCCAAGGAGCAGGTCTCACCTCGCTGCAGTTCAGGATTTCCTGGTGATTTCTCAGAGTTGCCTGCAGATTTTTCAAATGTGTGTGTGTGCGCCTGTGTGCATTAAATTTTTTCTCATGGACTGTTCAAAAGCTAAGAGATGAAGTGCCATAGTACAAAAAATGCTATAAGGTTTAGAAAGGTGGTGATAACAATAATCACTAGTGATAGGCAGAGGAGTTACTGGCAAAAGCTTACTATTATATGATTTCTAAGTTTTACACAGATTTCAGAATTAAAATATAAGGCATAATTATTATTCTCTCTATCCTATTTCTCAAAGCCTAATTTTTACATAAGCAGTGTCGATTATCAAAAATCATCAAAACGTGATTCATCACCCTTACAGACTACATTTTTGTTCAGACTAAGACTTTCCACTATTGTTTGAGATGTTGTATAATTTATATTCATAAGATAAAATCTGATAAGCCAAGAAATATTGTAAATGTATTTCAAACTTATCTATGCCTGGCCCATCTACAATCTTTTGCAGGAGATTATATTTCAACCTCTCTGGTTATTTTGCCTTCAGGAACCAGAACCTATATAATATTTTCTATTATGAACTTATTTCCAGTTCATCAGCTTGATTTGTTAGATAGCAATCTAAGAACCATCATATGGATAGCACAACATTCATCAAGTGTTATCTCAACTTTTTTCAATTTCTCTATAAGCCACTTATAATCTTAAGTGAGAGATTTCAAACATTTCATCCATTGTATTCTGAATTATATCTAACCTTGTATTTCTACCTTCCAAATTTTCAGTAAGTATATTTCCTATGTCTGACTCCATTAGGAAAAAAAAAGGAAGTGAAGAAACCAGATTAGGAAAAAATAATATATATCTGTGCATGATTTAAGAAGCTCTCAACCGATAATTTTTCAAGTGTGATGAACTGTAATATTCGGAATGCAGTGGCATTAGCAGGACTGTTCTCTGACACAACTGGGTCTCCCACAGAGGTATGCTGCTCCTAGGGATGAGATGTGATTGGAGACAAGTGTCTGTGACTGAGTTTATTTTGCTATTTTTTATATTAAGAAAGAACTTTGAAGAGGTTAGTGTCTGCATATCTTCATCTTCTAACAGGACTATGGTGTAACCAGATAAATTATTTCCTACCCTGTGTCTCAGGGTGCGGGTTCTCTGACTGATGTCTAGCTGGTCACTTTCATGAAGATTTTTTCAGTCACAGCAATGAGCATTTGCCTCAATGAAGCTATAATGTCATTAATCCATCTTTATATATATATATATATATAATTAAAGGGGAACAAAACTCAGCTATTTTGTGATAAAATTTTTTGGAAATAGTCAGAATTTATTATTTTCACCAGCAGATATGATGATCTACAGTTTGACTGCAAGACATTCTGTGCCTGGGTCCTGCCAGGTTTTCATGGAGAGAAAGGAAAACATTCTGATTCCTTGTCAGCACTGGATGGTTTGGAGAGACAGCACATGTAAACACAGGAGTTAGGTCTGAAGCAAAGAAACAGACCTATAATAGACCCTTCTCCCCTGGCTTCACCCCACACAACTGGATGGTGAAAAGGGCAATCCTGAGAATAACACACTGAGGAGAGGACTAGAGGAGCTGAAGGTACGAAAGGACACATACAGTTGGAGGAGTCTGTGACAGGATCAAATATTTTGGAGAAGTTTATAATCATTGTTACCTACCTACCTACCTACCTACCTACAGAAAGAAAGAAAGAAAGAAAACACTAAACCATAAGCTTTTTTTAACACAACATTTTTTCAACATAACTTTTTCCTAGCAACAGCCAGTATTAGATCCTTTAAGGAAAGAAGAAATAGCATTTTAGCAAATAATCTGGATCGGAGATGTAATGTCCATTGCTGGAGCACCACATAAAGGGACAGAGAGGCACAGACCAGTGCTACTATAGTTTAGAATCAATGAGAGTAAAAAAAGCAGAGGAAGGAAAACTATTAGATGTGATCACAGAAATCACAGAACTCAGCCTGCAGCTTCGGAGGGAAAAAAAAAAACTAGCAGGGAACTGTAGTGGAAGAGGAAATAACATGATTTGAGAATACAAGACATCCACTAATAGATGAATAAAGCAGAAGCTGGTAAGAAATTAATGGTATGAGATGCACATATAGATCAAAAAGGGTAAACATCCAGGAAGAAGAGTAACTTGCATTTTGTATTTCAGAAGGAGAATCAAACAAGACTGTGTTGACTTTCTCATTCCTTCTTCCCTGCCTTCTCTTTTCCCTAGTATTTCTCCTTACCTTTTTCCACATTCTCTAGAAATTCAATTTTCTGGCCAACTTTATCTTGTGATTCAATGAAAATACAGTCCCTATATCAGTCTTGGGCTAGAAAATTGAAAAGCAGCTTTGAAGAAGAGACCTGGGGGTGCTGGTGGACACCAAGTTGAACATGAGCAAGGAATGTGCTTTTGCAGCAAAGAAAGCCAACAGCCTCCTGGACTACATCAGGAAAAGCATCACTAGAAGTCAAGGAAGGGGATTGTTCCCATCTGTGCATCACTAGAGAAAAATACCTTGAGTCCTAGCTCCAGTTCTGGGCCCTCACTGCCAGAAAGACAATGGACACTCTGGAATAAGTTTAGCAAACGGGCACAAATATTATCAAGGGACTGCAGCACCTGAATTACAAAAAGAGACTGAGGGAGCAGGGAGGGTTCAGCAGGAAAGGGAAGGCTCGGGGGAGTCTTCACCATTTGTGTAGGTACTTGATGGAGGAGAGTACAGAAGACAAAGAGATCCTCTTCTCAGTGGTGTCCAGTAACAGGACAAGAGGCAGTGGTCACAGATGGAAACAAAGAATGATTAAATATAAGACAAAACTTGTTTTGCTGAGGGTTATCAAGCACTGGCATATGTTGCCCAGCAGGGCAGTAGGGTCTTCATCCTTGGAAATATTCAAAATCTGCATAAGGTACTGAGCAACCGGCTCTAGCTGAACCTACTTGAGAAAAGACTTATTGTGATTCTAAGATTCTGTATTGTCTTTTCTTTTAATAAAATACATAAAACTTTCTTCCAATAAATTTTTTATTTTCTAGATAAGCACGTGTTTAAATTGTATTTCAGGATGCTGTATCATGTGCCTGGAGAACGGGTCCTTCTGTTACGTAAAAATAAATATCATCTTCTACTGCTGAAGTAGTATATGAACTTTGATTTGTGACATGCTGTATTTTTTTTCCTTGCTTTATTTTCTTTTTCTATGAGAATATTTTAAAGACTGGATTTCTTTCAAGCAAAGATTAAAAAATCCAGAAATGGAGAAGTTTTAAATTTTTTACAAGGAATAAGCTTTTGTAAGTTCATTACAGAGGTGGCATCAGTGGAAAGTGGAGGAAAGAAAACCGTTATAAACTTGGCATTAATGGCTGCCACTGTACTTAACATTTTGGTAAAGAAACTATGACCTTTGCACAAAAAATGTGAAACTATGTACATGGTTAGTTTGTTCAATAGAAATATCTGAGACTGTGACCTTTTCCTGTGTGCTTTTTTGGGTAAACTGTTTGGGGGTTTTGTCTGTTTTGTTTGGTTATTTTTCCTTTCTCATGGAGAGTTTGGGGATTTCTTTTGAACTAAAACCTGCTCCATCAATCTCACTATTAAAAGGACCTGTGATACCTAATATATGACTAGGGCACTTCAAATGAGTGTATGAAGAGGACTTTTAAGTAACATGCTGTTTTATTGAGGAACTGTATCTATTTTTCACATTAAAGTTCTTCAGGAACCTGTGTATGGTCAGAAGTAACTCAGTATTGTCATGACTCAGTGATTAATATGCATCTTTGGAATGGTAAAATCAATAAAATGCACACTATTAGAGCACATTATCAGATCAGAACACTCCAATAATAATAAGGTGACCTTTACACATTTTAAAAATGTATTTATGGCAATCAGCAGTTAAAGACCTGCTTGAGATAGCATTTAGAACACTGTTTTCAAAAGCTACTAATGACGTTAACTTCTGTAAATTTGTTTTATGTATTTCAAACCATTTATCCTATGACTCTTTGTGAAATTCTGTGAAAAGTCAGGGGCAATGTTCTTCCAATTTAAATAGATTCATATAAAAAATGTAGTTCTTACTTTAAATGTGCTACCTGATGATTTTGCAAGGGCTGATTTCCATTTCTTCCGTGTACTCTGAGGAACAATAAATGACCTTCTCCCTAGAATTCCTAATTGCATTAAGCAATATCATATCCTCTTCACTGACTTTTTAAAGCGAAAACGTCCTCTTATTTACACTTTCATATAATGCAGAATGTATTCCACAAATCTGATAGTCTTTGTTGCCTTTCTCTGTCCCTTTTTAACTCTACTATTGAGTTTTTAGAAGAAGTTTGCCAAGAACTGCATGCAACATTTAAGATTTGGGCACACTGCAGTAACACAATGATGCTTTCAGTTTCATTCTCTATGTATTTCTTTATCATTCTGACTCTTCTATTTGCCAGTCACTGAGCACGAAGTTAATGGGTGCAGATTTCAGAAAACAATAATTTTAGGATTTCTTTCCCGCATAGTAAAAGCTAATTTAGAAGCCAACCTTGGGCAAACTGGTTATTTTACACTGGAAAGACCAGTTACCAAATCTGCTGATAAACTATAGGCTCTATTTGATGATCAATTTATACAGCCCAGGTTTCAGACTAGACCTGTGTTTTAATTTCTCTCAGTCTAAACCTTTTTACTCCTATTAAAATAATCTATGAAAGGATCTTCATAGATCCTCAGAAAGTTTGTCCATGCAAATCTAGTTTCTTTAAACTTCTCTGTAGGATTCAGAATGTAACACATGATCACTTTCCTGTTGGCCAGAGGAAAATCAAACCCAGATTCACCATTCCTAAGAGGAAATGCTCCTACCATATCCTCTTAAATCAGTCCCATTTTGCATGAAGTTGCTAAAGGTTTTTTTGAGTCCCAAGACAGGGCCTTAGCAAGAGCTGGAGTGACTGTGAGTCATGATTATAGCATACAGAGAAAAACAGCTCCTTATTAATGAAATACTTTCTGTCAGCACCAAGGTCAAAATCTTATGAACTTTTTCTTGTGAAAGATGTATTTGGCTTCTCTTTTGTTATGAGAATTTATGCTCCAGTCACTTAGGAGACTTTACATACTAGAGACAGCTCCAGTACCTGATGACATTAATCCAGCTGTACTGTTTTCTTCCCAGCGGTATGGGTAGTGGATTATCTGCTGAGATTCCAGACTGAGATGTAGTGAGGTGTTCTTTCTGCAGCTGCAGTCACCCAGTAAGGAGTAACAAAAGGCTTTTCCAGTTATAAGCATTTTGATATATTCCAATTTTCAGAATTAATTTAGATGAATGCAGTAGCCAGTTAATTGAGTTATTCTAGTTTGTTATTGAGACAAACTGTCTTATTAATAAGCTTTATTAATATTTTTTCAACATAAGATTGAAATATGTATAATGTGCCTATTCATTTGATGCATCACTAGAAAGCATCCTGAAAGTAGAAGAAAACACTTCTCACTTTTTATCCTGTACTGCCATAAAGTCAAAAATATTTGTTAATAAAAATTGCTGTAAAGTTTTAATGTCCCTATAGAAAAAAAGAAATTAAATGTTTGAATGCGCGTAATAGCTGAAGTACAGATGAGAACATAGACCATCTAGGCTGGCATTCTGCCTCCAATAATGAGCACACCAGATGCTTCAGAGCAGATTAATAGATATTTTGGAAATGCAAAGAAAAGTCTTCACAGAGTATATTTCTCCCTAACCTTACACGCTTTTTATTGGCTTTGTCT
>VYZT01008906.1:17234-33986 GCA_013400735.1 Pomatostomus ruficeps
GGAGGGGGGCTGGTCAGTGTAGCTGGATTTTCTTTCTGCCTGTGGAAACATTCCAGTCTTTGGGAATCTTGACAATGTTTTGGCAAAAAGCCAGATAGGTTAATTGTTTGCATAGGACAGTTGAGTTCTGTGGGGAGAAAGAAAAGAATTCTGACTAATAGCATTTCCAGTTCTATTGGGTCCATCCCTGTGAACTTCATATTGTATGGAATATATTTTTTAAAAACTCCAGAGAAAACTAGCTTTGAAATTAGCATTTTGGTACAAATATGCTATTTTTTTCAGGCAAGTGAATGATTCTGGATATTTTCAGTGTTTTCCAGTCTAGCAAAATAAGTGGTTTATTGTTTTGTCAGTTTCTAATATAATACTTCAGATTTGTTTTTTCATTGGATTAGGATAAAATGAAGTATTTTTCGTTGAAATCTTGCCTGGCAGTTTCTGCTAGTGCTAACGATGTTGATTTACTAAAATATGGGTATAGATCTAATATCGATACCCAACTGAGACGGACAAAGACTCTCTAACAACGAAGTTAGAAAGTGCATGCTTTATTCGGCCGAGGAAGGCTGTGTGGAATCGTTTCCAAATACGCAGGGCAAAGTCACAAAGCATTACAAGGTCTATTTATCCACAAAAAATTCAATACAAATGCATATTCATATCATTGCCATCTTCTATTCCCCGTTTTGTATGGTAATTAGCTGAAAACCAATTACGTGTGTGCTCTGAACTCCTTTTAATGGGTTGGTGGGTTTATAGTTTTGAGTAGGTGGGTGTGAAAGATGAAGTAACTCTTTTACCTCGCTTTGACCTGTCTACTTTCCTAGGTCAGGATAATAAATGATATCTCTGGGAAATTCTCCAGTTCCTCCTTTCATTCCTTATGAATAGAAATTTTACTTGAAAAATTAGCTATTGTTTGAATCTCTTTGGGTCTACTGATCCTCAGCGCAGCTGAAAAAACAGAATAACACAAATAATTAATCTTTAGGTAATCATTTGCTCAGTTACTGAAATTCAGCTGCAATTCTTGCTTTACTTAACTTTTACTAAAATCCTAGCACTTTAGTATTTAAGCTCTACCTTTTTATCGAGTTCTTAAACTTCATGTTTCAATGTTGGAGAAATCTTTATATGAGGGATTTCTTGGAATTGTGTTACTGTGTTCCTCAAGTTATCGGTATCACCCAATTCAATGTAACTCTCTTTGGAGTCTGAAAAATCATCAGCCTCATACTGGCTTCAATTCATTTAAATTACGGAAACTGTCTTGGCTCTCTTCTGTAGAAAAATACTAAGAGGAATGTCTGGCGGATGCATGTGTTTCAAGTCATGATCATCCAAATATATGTCCTGCTTTGCCTAGTTTTACATGGGCATGTGGCTTGAAATGTCCCCTGCAAAGAGAGAGAGGATCAGTCAAGAAAGGAACTCATGCAGCTCTGCTTTGCAAATTGTTGGCAGAATGGTTTGAAGGACAATCTTAGGTCTGGCCATGCAACCTCATCTGGTTTTCAAACGTACAGACAGAATTCCTTAAAAAAATGTTAAATTTCAGAGGGTTTTCCAGTGTAGAAATCCAGGAGCTTTTCCTGTCCTGGCTAATTTAGAAACGAATATTTGCTGTCCTACTGCCTGCTAAAGCAATTAAATAAGTACAACCTTTGTTCTTTAGTTTGATTCCACATTTCGTCCTTCATATGAATTTTGATTACTTTTCAAGAGATTTTATTTGCCAGAGTCCAGTTATGCTATGGGAGGAGAAAACAGTGAAAAGCATTTTTAACATATGCATGGTACAATACAGGTGAGCAGAGAAAAGGCCTGGGCTCTTGGGCAAAATATCCCCTGTGGATGATTTCTTCCTTTTGCAAAGGGAACTCTGTTGGTGACACCCAGAGACAACTGTGGCAGGAAGAGGAACTATTTGGAAATTGGTTTAGATCAGATTTTTAAAAGTCTGTAGGGCTTCTGGGCATGATTTTATGAGTATTTTGGCAAATGAAGGACTCAGCAGGTGTAAATCAGCATACAGCTCACACCAGCTGACAATGCAGTATTAGCTACTCTAGCATTATACAGAGGAACTAATTTTCCTTCACGTAATGGTTGTGTTTCCAGGCATAAAAAACACACTTAGATAATCCAAAACTCTAAAAGTATCATTCCTTGAGACTAAGTCCTCAGATAACCCACCATCTCAGACAACAATATTAGTGGAAGAGGCAGAAGGAGGGGGTTTCTACTTGAACAGAATTCCAGTTTCTGGTGAAATCAAAGCTGCCCTGCTGGATGAAAGTCAGCTTTCTGTTGCATTTACTCTTTATATTGCCTGAACATTTCTGCTGAATCATAGAGGGTTCTACTCATACCCCAGGAGTCACTCATGCAGTAATTCAGAAAAAATGCCTGTTCACAAGGCAGGGAATGTTTGGATATACTATACTGTCATAAAGCAGAGGCAGAATTTCCCCAGTGACTTCAAGTGCACACTTATTACTCTATGTACAGTTTAAATCATTATATTGTTACTTTTTTTCCCTGAAGGCTGCTGACTATTTGCTCTTTTTTACTCATTTATCATTCTACCACTGCTGGCATTGACAAAGTCTATTAATGCCTTCAAAACCATTTAAATCGATGATTTCATGACATACTCTGCTTTATAGGACCTCTTTTTTCTACTGCTTCCTAATAAAATTCTTCTAGAATCAGTCTGATGAAAAACTTCTTGGTATAATTTCCAATAAGTAGTTTCTGGTTTATCAAACTGAAATAAAAGTGTAAGTCTTTATGAAATAGTAATATCAAATACTATCTTACACAACAAACTTATTAATCCCCAAAGTTGTACCTGTGAGTGTAGCAGTGACCCAGCCTGCCTTCTCTATGAAAACTAACGAAATAACTTGGATAGATTTTTCCTCTCAGCATAGTGAGTCTGAGGGACATGGAGAAAGCATGGCTGGGGAATCACCTGATCCTCCCGTTCTAAGTTGTCAGTCAAAGTCTCTGTTCCACCCCTTTCCCCTGCAGAGTTATTTTAATATTCATAAAGTTATTTTAATATTCAGCAAGTGCTGGAAAGTTCTGCCATTCTGTCATGTTGATTGGTTAGTTCAAATATGTTCCTCCCCTGTTCAGAACTTATTGGATACCTGTCACTCCCCATCATTCTCTGATTTGTGGAATCCTGGACCCTCCCCTTTGTAACCTCCCCTTTTTGTTCCCCTTTAAAATACTGTGTCACTTCCACAGAGTCTTTTGTCGTAGCCCGCATCTCCTGACAATAAAAGCTTGGGTGCTGCTACTGAAGGGTCTGCTCCCGCTTCTTTGTTCCCGCCATCGCTTCTTTAATATTGACAGCTCGGCAGAAGGGATAGATAGACAGCTGCGCCTCTGCAGCAAGTCGGTCCGGCCAAGCGCACTCCGTCGCCCACAGGCTCACGGGCAGCCTGAGTCGTCAGCGATATGTGAGGCCTAAGTGGATGGATTTAATCAGTTATTTTGCTTGTATTTTTATTAGATCTACCTGGCCTCTTCTAAGCAATGTACTGACATGCTTAGTAGTGTTTGGATGGAGGGAAGCTCAGCTGAGGGATCCAGAAAGACACTCTGGTGCCCACAGGTGGGCAGCTCTAGGATTCCTGTAAGTACAAATATGATAACCACAGACATTGCCTAGGCAGCGCTGCCACTGGCCTGTGACTGTGATGTGGTTTGTAGCAGTGTGGTTTGTAGCTGTGAGAAACAGTCTGAGAGGATAACTCCATCACCAGGGCAGGAGGTACCAGGGCAGCCATGCCCAGTACCTGGGAAGCAAAGCCTCTCGGGAGCACATATGGTCACGTGCCTTTGGTTTGTTCCTGTGTATTTGCTTAGCACAACATTTCTCTTTACTTATTTGACAACCTTTCACCTGCATTGTCTGCATTATTTGACAGACTATAATAAAGGGGATGTTTTATTGACCTTTTGAGAGCACTTGAGGCCTGAAATAGAGGGCAGAAGGCTATTAAACTTAATTCATGTTTACTGTAACATCAACTGTTTCAGCTGGCTTTTTAATAATATTTCTCTGAGCAATCAGTGCCAGGGCACTCCTAAGAAAATATCTTTAAAAATACTTTTATTCTGAGTGGATGCTGAAGGTTTTAGTACCATTCCTTGTCAGCTTTCTGTCAGTGCTCTGTAACAGTAAAAAGCTTATCCTGGAAAACCTGGGTAGCCTCTTTGAAGATAATGCCTCACTATAGGCTCTCCATATTTTGACTTCATCCCAGGAGGAAGGCTGGCTTCTTACATATTTCAGTTATACTGTTGGGGAGCACAGAAAGAGGCTATTCCATCACTTTGGCCAGATGAAAGAAAAAAGCAAAAAATCTGCAAATCCCAGAAGGTTTTATTTGTTTTTCCTGAATAATTAAAGTTTATGACAAAAGATGACAATCCGGCATTTGGAGGTGCTAAGAAAGGTAAGTTGCCTATAAGGCTGGAAGACAAAATGTAGGAGATGATTGCTTGCAGTGGAAAAGAAATATGACTTTGTAAAGGGGGTAAAGATTTAAGTGTTTTATGGGAGCCAAAACCAGACATTTAAATAACCAAAATGCTTGGGCACCAGGCAATCCTGCCAAGGTAGACACAGATGGTCTCATTCATAGCCTTCGTTCCTTGCTATCTCTAGCCATGGGCCAGGCAGGGCACATGACAGGGTCCAGCCTGGCTGGAGCACTTGGACTGGCAGGATAACCTTCCCCTTTTATTCACTGGTAAGTGCATAGCAACCCACTACAAGCCTGATATTTTGTATCTGGCATCATCTTGTTGATGAGAAGGTAATAAACAAAGGTATCTGAGGATGATAATGGGCCCATGGACAGGGTTGTGTGTGATTGCAGATGACCCATGGGGCCACCAGCTCCATCTGCCATGACATGAAAAGTGATTATGCAGCACAGTAGTGTCAGAGAGTGAATGCTGATGTCACGAGGCTTGTGGGTAAGTGCCAGCAGTGCCAGGTTTCCCTGCATGAAGAGCATCTTCCAGGCCCCTCAAGTACTAAAACTTTTGGTCAAAAGCATGGAAGACATAAAAGAATATGCCCAGGTCAGGAAGGGGAAAACCATATGAAACCCATGATTCAGCAAACTTGATAAGCCAGAGGCAAAACTAGAAATGTTTTGGGTATTTGGCTTTGCAAGAGAAAACACCAATTTTGTTTAGAAAGAAAAGGAAAAGGCATTTCCCTTGAAAATAATTTTGTTGAAACACTTTTCAGTCAACCCATCATACCTGTGAGACCTCAATTTGCTATTATGCTCTCTTTTTACAGAGAATGGTGGGAAAAAAAGCTTCTCTTCTGTAAGAATATTCAAGCACTTGAGATACTGTTGCATTTCAAACCAGAATAATTGCAGTTTTTCAGAAAAGAGAATAACACAGTTCAGAAACATACAGCATCTCCTCTTTCTATCAGGACTTCAGTCTGTTGGGGTTGCTCCTAGTCGGAGCCCACCCCTAGGAGGCAGAAGAAAATTCCCAGTAAGAGTCCAGACTGCAAGGCTGGCTGAATGAGAGGTGGGAAATCTCACCTTCTTCCTTCTCTGGATAGGGAAAAACCCGTGTCTGGAAGTACCAGGGAGTCCTGATGCCAGGTGGGGTGTTCTGGGGCTTGGGTCCACTTGGCTCTGAGGTAACTGAAGAGCACCTGTCAGGCCTGAACTTCCCAGCCCGGTTCTGGGATGAGCATGGTACCTGCCAGCCTCAGAGACCACCCAGCAAGCAGAAGTGGTAGGAAGCCCATTAGCAAGGCAGGGGAGGATACCACATGCTGCCAGACCAGTACCTACATCTTCACCTGCAGCTGACCAGGGCATACGGGACGATTGGTCAGGCTTGAACTGCTATTTCTGAACAGAGAAATATTGTCAGAAGGTTTTTGGCTTGCTTTTCCCACTGACGTTATGAAGAGAGTGATGGGAAGTGTTTGTGATAGAGCCTCATCAAAGCATTATTGAATGATTTCATGTTTTTAAGGAAATAATTCCCACAAGGATGTTCTCCTTTTTATCACATTAATCATTCATCAGCACTGAGGGTATGTCTCTGTGACAAAATGCAGTGCTGTGCAGAAGCTGTGATGGAAACCAGTATAGTCCCATCCAGGGAGCAGGCCCCCATGCCAGCTGTGGGAGCCTATATGTGTACATATGGGTAAGAGTGAATACATCATGCACATGGTGCATTGAGAGCTCCTGACTCTGGCTTAGAACAGTTTATAAGACACCAGCAGAGGAAAGAGAGAGAGTGAGGCTGAACAAACAATTTAATCACAGGGCATTACAGACTAGCTAGAGGCACACATTTTCCCAGTGAGGTGAAAGGAATTTCAATGGCTCCTCAAGATAAGAGTGGATCTTATAGCACATTTTCTCATGTTGAAGGAACTGAGAGTTGCTGGTTGTATCTTCTTGGTCAACATTTTCAGCTTGGCATCCTGCAGCTGAGAAGAACTCCTTTCTCTGGCTTTTTTCCCCAAGGAATTTTTATCAGTGGACATACATGCTGGGGCTTAAGCCTGTACTTTTAATAATGCAAGGTAGGTTTTTACTGTCACTGGGGAGTGAAGAGACCTGGAAACTGTGAAGGACTGCTGCATCTAAAAGGACTTTAAAGACTATGAAGTTCAGCAAATCAGGCTTAATTGTCACTGTAATGTTTGCAACAAAGCTATGTAAAATTCTGACATTAGAGGATGATTCCAAGGATGAAACTACAGTATGCAAAATTGCAGAGTGTACTGCAGAGTCCTTCACAGGGATACCTGCATCAGAAAATGCTGATAGTAAAAGTGCCAGCACCTTCCAGAGAGATAGTACTGTTAATAACAGGTGCGGTTGCTAACGAATTTCATATCTTTATTCTCCATCAAACACAAACCAGAAAACTTGTAAACTATAGCTAGCCAGAAGCAGTGACTTCTATTAGCAGAGCACTCGTGTTAGCTAACTCCCACACCTGTAATTGTCCTGGAAGGCTTACATTTCTGACAATGTTTGTCCCTCTTCATGTACTTGGTGTATGGAATTGAAGTAAAGGTAAAGCAAGTTTATGCATCGCTAGCAGTAGTTGATGAAAATAAAGGACAGCAAAACATTAAGGCTGAAACTGCGCATACTAAAATCAGCAAAACTCAACTAATTTCAGCCAGCTCACTTCTGGAGGCCCTCCCACAAACATTTGCATCTGTCAGAGTAACACATTTCTTGTAGAAAATACTATTTACTAAGTGAGTAAGCACAAAATAATCTGGAAGCATATAATTAAAGTTGTGATCTGTCTCTGTACTCATGTAATTTTAATTTCTCATTCTTATTCCTAAGGAGCAAGCGACCACTGTTTTAATCTCTTTAGCTTTGCTCTTTTTACCCCAAAGTAGAAGTAGTTCTATGGATATATGCAGCTAGTATACATGTTGTCAGATGTGTGTTAACTTTCTTCAAGTAGATTTATATCAAAATACTGGAGAGCTCTGTAGTTTTCACATAATGCAATTTATTGCAGACAGGGAAAAAAATTATATAGAGAGAAGCCATGTTGGATTCCCAATAGGGTGTTGTAACTTTCCTACAACCGTATATAATTTACTGGAAATTAGTATTTTTATATGCTGGAAAGCAGCCAGAACTAGTATGCTTTGTTGAATAATGTGCTCTGGTTCTATACTTATAACCTATGATGAGCTGATATCTGGTGAAAAAAATGGAGTATAGCTGCTGGTGTGCCAAAAATACAAAATCCATGTTCACATGTGCGGAAGAGAATGGGCGAAGACTCAAGAAGAAATCCGAGGCTCTGGGGAATGGAAATGGAAGCAGGGAGGGAACTCATGGCATGGAAGGACAGGCTGGAGAGTGCGTGATGGCGCAAGGTGTGGGCAAAGGGAAGCAGTGGGGCAGGGCTGGCTCAGCAGGGTGAGGGCAGAGGTCAGAGTCAGGATCCAGAGAGCAAGGGACAGTAGAGGCAAGACGTGGTGGGGAGATGTGCAAGGGGCTGTGCCCACCTGCACAGGATGTGAATCTGCATTAGAGATCTCAGCATAACACCTTTGCTGTCCTGGCACTCCTCTCCCTCTGAGGATTAGCTGTTCTAATTTTCACACTGATTCAGCTGGGCAGGAAGAGTTTTGGTTGTCTGTGGCACACTGGTATTACTTCACTGGTTATGAGACAGCAAATCTTCTTAAGTAAAAGGTTTCAATAAGGGCAAAGCTTTATTCCAGTACAACACTGTTTTTTAAAGGGATAAAAAGATGTTTTTCTTATGCAAGATATACATCTTTATGTATTTCTGTCTGCCTCACATTAGTGAACTTAAACGACACAATGAACAGTGAATTTATATGCAGGCACAAATGTTTATGGTCATTCTGTCCTGTGGTTCGTAAGGGACTGGAAATCTTTGGTCTGTGGGGAAGCTATCTAGTGTAAGAAGGGCTCTGGTAAGAAGGTGTTGACAGCAAACTGACACAAAAAAATTCTTCTGCAGTTTTCCCACAAGGTGAAAAGGAGTTTTTTTCCATCCAGAACACATGTTCTTTATTGCAAGTCCCTAATGGGAAGATGGGGAATAAGGACACTGGAAAGCAGACTTAGTACCTTTCTCTGAATGCTGTTTCGGTCCTTCTCTTATTTTTGTAGTTATTGCATTTGAATTTGCAGTCCTGCAAAGAGAATATGTACCTCCACAGTGGCAACTAATGGAAATTCTCCATTTAGCCTGGCTGGGAAGGTTCAGTGCTTCTGGAGCCAATGATTACAGGTTTGCTCTACTGCTTGAATCAAGGAATAGTTCAGAATGGACGGCTCATTGCTAATTAATTTTAAAGGGTGGATCCAGATTTGTTCTTTGGTTTCTGTTGCCGCATGGTAAAAAGTTGTTTCTGCATTTTTAACTCCACGTACGTGAAATGTTTTAGTTACTTATTGCCCGTTTGTCTCAATAAAACAATGAAGGCTACTGATCGGGGTGTATTGTGAAGAGTGTCTGCTGATAGTCGTTTTTCATACTGAACAGCCATTTGGGGAAGAAAAGAGAAAGGGGAAAAAATGCTTTAACAGCTTGCAATGTAACTAGAATTCCCTGTTCCTTTGCTAGTTTATAGTTGGTAAATAGCTTCTAGAAACTCATTCCCTTTGGCCTCATTCGATTGCTTCTTGAGGTAATAAAAATGTTTACAGAAACAGCAGGGGTTGTAATACCTGTTCTCTTAGTTCTTCACTTAATGCAGTCTCTTACTGTTCCTAATATTTGTAATTATAGCAGAATTGTTTATGATTTAATACTTACAGATTTTTACTGTTGTTTTGATAGCATAATCATATTTTCCAATGTTTACAACTTGATTATCAACTTTTCTTTGTGTTAGAATCTTGGCCTCATAATTTTTAAATTTTGAATGAATGGTTGCTTTTAATTTTATATAGTTGATTAGAACTGTCTTATGAGGTACTATTAGTGCAATCTCATTTATAGTTACATTTTTCTGTAAAACTTTGGGAATGGAAGGCACTTTATTCCAAGGACAGATTTCTTAGTCTGGAGAGGCTGAGAAGGCCCAAAGCTGTCCTGTGGTGCACTTCCATCCAGAGGCACTCCTCTGGCAACTCAGGTTTGGGCAGAGCATGATTTCCTGAAAGCACTGTCATATGCTTTGTGCAGAGAGAGCAGATGAAAAATAAACTTGAGCTAATGATACTTGGGTTAAATATTTCCCAATGGTAGTAGAAATCCCTTCTGCTCACTTGGATGCCTTCCTGCCACTGTACTCCAGATGTCTTTTCAAACTCAATACTGGATTTGAATATCTGCACTTTTGTAATGCTCTGCCCACTCTCACCTTAGGAATCTTATAAAAGTGGTCATGATTTGTCATAATTAGACTTTTCCGTCTTGCCTGATTATTTTCTCACAATTGTTTCTCTCAGTGTCTTTCAGCTGAAAGACATTTTGTTTTTCCCAGTTAGAAGAGAAGACTTCAAGTCTGTGATTTCCCTTTCCTACATAAAACAAGTAATTGTTTATTTCCACAACGTCTCGGCTGATATTTGCCACTGTGGGATTTACATTTTCCTCCCTGCCCTTGTTACTTTTCAAGTTATTCTGAAATTAAAATATTATTTTTTGTTTCCCAGCTAAACTTTTCAGCTTTTTTATACTACTTTCACAGTAGTAGTCTTGAATTCCTGACTGACCCACCACTTCTTTTTCCCTATCTATTGTCATTTTTCCATTTGTTATCAAAGGCAGAGAAGCCTTTTTAAATAACTTTTCTGACATGTGGCAGGCTGGTGTTTGGAGAGATTATAAAGGTTCTTAAAATGTAGTCTGGACTCTAAGACTGTGCTTGACAGTAGTTATGTTCTTTGGGAATATTTGCAGTTTTAGTTTGCATTTGACTGCCTTCATCACTGGATACTCCAAATGACCATATTTTACTGCATTCTCACAAAACAAAGAAAGCAAGAAAATGTAGTCTGCTGCCTGCCCACTGCAACAGGACAGGCAATAGGAATGAGATCTATCCTAGACTTAAGAATGTAAGTGATGGTCTATATGGTAAATATGTTCTAATCTATCCCAGCATATATTATGTGCTTCAGAAAAGTAATTTGTCTCTGTTTTTGCTGATAGTAGTTGTACCCTTATCCTGACCAGACTGTGCTGTAGTTGGTCCTTTTGGCTTAACTCTGTACCTGCTGCTCTCACTGAGATGTCTGCACTGACTTATCAGTGTCACAGAATTTCTCTGCATGCCTGTGTGTAGCACTGAAGAACCTTAAGCTATGCTCTTTCAGACAATCTCTGTACAAATAACCAGTGAGAAACCTGAGAAGCCATGGGAACTTGCTTCATAATGTTGCTTGAACTCAAAAGACAAAAATCCTTGCAACAGTATTTAAATGGTAAGATAAAAAAAATCTGTTCTTTATTGGAAGTTTCTGGGTGCATCCATACTTACGGACTGTGAGCGCACATGGTATTGGATTTCTACAACTTTTTATAAATTAAAAGATTATCATATCTAACAAACATTGTCTAATTAGAAGAGAAGTTGGTTAGGTAATTTTTCCCAGGGTATTGCCCAACTGGAGCTGGTCCAGGGCTTCTTTGCCCCACTTCTTGTTATGTCTTCTCAGAATCTGATTAGAAAACAAAATGTTCTTCTTGTGGGTCCTCTTCTTGAAAATAAGACTAAAAAAGGATTTCAGGAATGTGTTATAAGGTTAGCTTATTACTCAAAAATTTAAGAGAAAGGGTAGGAAAAATACCAGGAGCTGTAAAACCATGTATTAATGGTCTACAAAGCTACAAATAAATGAAAAATACATAAAAAGCAAAAACTTTTAGGCATCAATAAAAGGTGGGTGATATAGGCAAGACTAGGAACTTTACTGGGCACCAATCAGCTGGATGTGCTGTGGTTAAAACCCCTTATTTTAAGCATGTTGCATATCGGCATTTTGTATGCACAACTTGAAAAAAATGTTTGTCTTTCTCAGCCATTTCAGAGTTCCAGGCCTCCTGCAGATTTCCTTGTTTGCTGGCAAGAGAGTAGAAGCTCACTGATGTTGTCTCAATTTGTGAATTTCACAAAGCTTGTTTCAAAAGACAGGCATTTCAAATCCCCATGCCAAAACTTCTACCCCTTCCAATGATAATACGTGTAAATTGAAGCAAGATGGCATACCAGCCCAGAAAAAGATTTGATATTTTCTGTTGCCCAGTTGTCTTTGGAAGAAGCCGTATTTGACTAATTCTGGCCTTATCTTAGGAGAGCCTATTTTTCAAATACGTTATCTGATGAATTTCAAAGGCTGCCTCATAAACTATGTGATCATTTTCCTGGATTGTATCCCGGATTGGTGGAAGCTGTGTTTAATAAAGGAGTGATGTATGAAGAACCAAAAGAATGCTCACTTAAGAAGCATAAATCCTTTGCCCAAGCTTCTAGACAGAGGAAGAACAAATATCTGTGATCACCAGCTATACAAAGAACTTTGCTGATGGAAGAGAAGAGAAAGACAAGACAATCATAGCTCCATTTTGAATCAAAACATTTGCTTTATTAGAGTTAGTGTTTTGATGTTTCCATTTTTCCATAAAAACTTAAATTTTATGGAAAAAATAGTTTTCTAGTTAGTTCTAAACCCAAAATTAATATCTTTATGTAACCAAATAAAGTGGTGTTGAAATCACTGTTTCTACATCTTTAGGTATCTACCACTATGCGAATAATACAAAATACTGTGGTGGAAGAGATCATAAGCAAGATTGGTTGTTAGTTTAGAAACATACTGAAATGTTTAACAACTTGTAAATCTAGTTTTGAGTTCCATTATTACCTGCAATATGTGCCATTAATTAAAGTAGATGTTTCTCATAGGTATCTTTGACCTTTTGGTCTATTTTGGGCTACAACTTAGGCTGTGATGCCGTTCATCCCACTGTTTGCAAGTGGAAATTTGATTTTCTTTTCTCTCCTGTTCTCTGATCAGGGTATTATACTGGGTATCATTTGACATTTCACCAAGAAATGGAATTTTTTAACACGAAGAGTGAGATCTAGAAAAGGCAAAACATTTCCATGAAATTATTTATTTTAGAAATTCTACTGGGAATAATTGTGCTTCACATCTTGTGTGCTAGGCAAATTTCCAGTTCTGACTAGGCTCGTACAAGATGTGCGTGTCTACCTCTGCAGTTACACAGGTAAGAGGACAATCTCTGAATCATTTTGTTTCTGAGATCTGGGACGAACATTGTGCAAAATAATCCCACGCAGGGGAGCCCTGACTGCCTGGTTTCCCCATCTGTTCAGCTCCCACAGCCTGAGACACAGTGTCCAATGAATCAGCCCCCAAAAGTTTAAGTTTGAAGGCAGGTTTTCAGGGTTCACCTTCTGGGTCTGTGTCATCTTCTACATCTCACTTGTCTCAAGCATGGTCTAGGAAACTTGTGCTTGAACCTGAGGAAGCAAATGGGTCTTGAAGCCCAGAGTATTAATTTCTGGAGTATTCAGCATGTTCATACTGCCAGCACATCATTTTCTATCATGAAAAAGAAGAGTCAGATTAATAGGTTGTGTTAATACCATTTCTTATGGCTCAAAAGAGAAAAACTAGGACTTAGGATGTTTGCATCCAAGATACCAGAAGAACCCTATCAGATACAACACAGCAGTTCTGTGTCCTTGGGGCAGTATCTTGAGAAGAGAAGGATTTTCCTTGAGCATCTGAAATAGCTTCAGTCACCTGAATTGTGTCTCTGGTGAGGACTGACTGCAGGGCCCAGGGAGCAGTTCATCTCAAGGTGAACAGTGGTAGTTCAGCGTCACTGCAGAGACCTGGTCAGCTAAAAGCAGTGCTGACATCAAACCAGGCACCTGTGTTAGAGCACCTCAGCTGTGTCCCCTAACCCAGAGAAAAACACCTACTTTGATTGTCATAAATTCAGGTGGTTAGCCTCATTAGTAGCCCAGGATTTGAAACTCATTCCACAGATACACATGCAGTTTCAGTGTTTCCTCATGGAAATATTACAGGCTTTTGTTCCTTGAGCTTTTTCAGTTTTGTCTTTCCCTTCTTGAGCCATTTCAGTGGAAAAGCCTAATGACTATGTCCAAGTGAGCCACGTGCTTGGTGAAATTGTGTTATCTGTGTCCCTTTCTTGCTTTCCCAACTGTTCCTGACCTTCTTTGGGCCTCTTCCAATGAGAATACACCACACAGTCTTCAGTAGACTTACCTGAAAATAGAGGGATGAAATCCTACCCTCTTTGTTGTACAAGTTCTTACCCTATACTGGGATACACACGGGTGCACCAAAATACTTTATTAAGTAAACTTACTTAAATATTTGTCTGAATTCTTGTTCTCCTCCCTGGATGGACCTAATTTTACATTTCTTATGGAGAGCTGATGTTGAGCAATAGTGGCAGCTTCCTGCTGTAATTATAAAAGAATATAATGACAAAGAAATGAGGAACAAGGAAAGTATCCCAAGGGCCATACAGCAGTAATATGCTCTATGAATTGGTTTTCAAATTATTTGTAAGGAGGAGGAAGGATAATTAAACTTGCGTGTCTTTATTTCTCTGCAACATAATCCCAAGGGCTAGTTTAGGTTAAAGCATCCCCCTGCTCACAATGTCATGCAACAAGATTTTGCTTCCTACTGGATTAGATCTTATAGAATCACAGAATACCCTGAGCTGGAAGGGACCCACCTGGATCATTGAGTCCAACTCCTGGTCCCTGGTCCAGCACCATCCCCAAGAGTCACACCATGCGCCCAAGAGCATTATCCTAACACTTTTCAAACTCTGTCAGGCTGGTGCTGTGACCACCCTGTTCCCACCCACCCTCTGGGGAAGAACCTTTTTGTAACATCTAACCTAAACCTCTCCTAACACAGCTTCAGGCCACTCCCTCAGGTCCTGTCGCTGGTCACCACAGTGAAGAGATCAGTGTCTGCCTCTCCTCTTCCCCTCACAAGGAAGTCAGACTGCAATGAGGTCTCCTCTCAGTCTCCTCCAGGCTGAACAGACCCAGTACCCTCAGCTGTTCCTCATATGGCATCTTCTTAGCCCTCCTTTGGATGCTCTTTGCTTAATGTCTTTCTTATATTGTGGCACCCAAAACCGCCCCCAGCACTCAAGGTGAGGCTGCCCCAGCGCAGAGCAGAGTGGGACAATCCCCTCTGTTGTCTGGCTGGAGATGCTGTGCCTGATGCTCTCCAAGACACAGTTGGCCCTCATGGCTGCCAGGGCACTGCTGACTCATGTTCAACTTGCCACCAAGCAGGAGAACCCCCAGGTCCTTTTCCATGGCACTGCTTTCCAGCCTCTCATTCCCCAGTCTGTCTGTATATCCAGGGTTGCCCCATCCCAGGTGCAGAATCCGGTACTTTCCCTTATTGAACTTCATGTGGTTGGTGATTGCCCAGTCCACTAATCTGCTGAGATGTCTCTGCACAGCCTCCCTGCCTTCGAGGGAGTCAGCAGGTCCTCCCAGTTTTGTAGCATCTGAGCACCCGCTAGTACCGCTTCCAGTCCTGCATCCAAGTCATTTATGAAGATGTTGAAGAGCAGAGGGTCGAGGATGGGGCCCTGTGGAACCCCACCAGAGACAGGTCCCCAGTCTGATGTCACACCATTCACTGTAACCCTTTGTGCCTGAACCGGGAGCCAATTGTGCACCCAACACATGATGTGTTTATCCATCTGTGTGCTGGACACTTTTTCTGGAAGGATACTATGAGAGACTGTATTGAAAGCTTTGTTGAAATCCAAAATCATTGCATCAACTGGCTTCCCTTGATCAGCTAGGTGGGTTACCGTGTTGTAAAAGGAAATCAGGTTTGTTAAGCAGGACTTTTATCTCATGAAGCTGTGCTGGCTTCAGGCCATCAGGCTCCACTGATTTGTAGGGATCCAGCTGAAGCCCCAGGTTGACTGGGAATTGATCATTCCCGCAGTCATGGTTCTCTAGCTCATGGCACTGAGACCCCTTGGTCCATCTGGTGTTAATGACAGAAGCAAAGAATGCGTTAAACATCTCTGCCTTGTCCATGTCTCTGATTGTGAGGAGACCACCCTCATCCTGTAATGAGCTGATGTTATTTCTACACTGCCTGTTGCCATTAATATATTTCAAAAAACTCTTTTTATTGTCCCCCACAGTTTTGGCCAGCTTCAGCTCCAGGTTTGGGTGCCTGAATTTCCTCTCTACAGTATCTCTGTATCCTTGCCATGTCACCTGGCTCTGCTTTTACTGGATATACACTTTCTTTTTTGCNCACCCTCATCCTGTAATGAGCTGATGTTATTTCTACACTGCCTGTTGCCATTAATATATTTCAAAAAACTCTTTTTATTGTCCCCCACAGTTTTGGCCAGCTTCAGCTCCAGGTTTGGGTGCCTGAATTTCCTCTCTACAGTATCTCTGTATCCTTGCCATGTCACCTGGCTCTGCTTTTACTGGATATACACTTTCTTTTTTGCCTTACTTCCAAGAAAAAAACTCCTGTTCAGCCAAGCTGGCCTTCTGTCTCACCTGCTTAACTTCTGACTTCTGGGAATTGCCTGCTCCTGTGTCCTTAGGAAATGATGTTTAAAAAGTGACCAGCACTGATGCACTCCAGCACATGCAAAAACATTTTCCCAGGAGACCTTACTAAATAATTGCCTGAAAAGCCTGAAGTCTGCTCTCCTTATATCCAGAGTTGAGGTTTTGCTGGCATTTTTTCTCCTGTTAACAGATTTTAAACTCGATTGCTTTGTGATCAGTGTGGCCAAGACGGCCACAAATCTCCACTTTGCTCACGAGATCCACTCTGTTGACAAGCAGCAGATCAAGCAGGACATCTTCCTGAGTTGCCTCCCTTAGGACCTATTCCATAAAGTTGTCATCCAGGTTTTTTAACAATCTCAGAAGAGAATGAGGCAAAGAAGTCCTCTAAAGTGGATGACAACTGTGTTAGATTCACGGTGAAGAAATACCTGCTTTTCATTGCTGACTGTACAAGGGCCTCAAAGTTTTGGAGGCAGCTGGGTAAGAAAGAAGACAGAATAGTAGAGTACAGGGCAAATAATAAATATGTATTTTCCTGATTGTGCTACAGTAATGTAATTGCCATCAGGTTAAACCACATTTCAAGGGTCATATCTGTTGCCCTGACTTGCAGT
>VYZT01008907.1:0-11709 GCA_013400735.1 Pomatostomus ruficeps
CTAAACATGAGCCAGTGTGTGCCTAGATGGCCAAAAAGGCCAGTGGCCTCCTGGCCTTCTGTGTGAGCAATAGTATGGCCAGCAGGACCCGGGCAGTGACCGTCCCCCTGTATTCGGCACTGGTGAGGCCACACCTCAAGTCCTGCATCCAGTTTTGGGCCACTCACTTCAAGAAAGACATTGAGGGGCTGGAGCATGTCCAGAGAAGGGGAATGGAGTTGGGGAAGGGTCTGGAGCACAAGTCTGATGAGGAGCGGCTGAGGGAGCTGGGGGTGTTTAGCCTGGAGAAAAGGAGGCCCAGGGGAGACCTTATCACTCTCTACAGCTCCCTGAAAGGAGGGTGTAGCCAGGTGGGGCTGATCTCCTCTCCTAGGTAATACATGACAGGACAAGGGGAAATGGGCTCAGGTTGCAACAAGTGAGGTTTAGATTGGGTATTGAGAAAAATGTTCTTCTCAGAAAGAGTGGCCAGGCACTGGAGGAGGCTGCCCAGGGAACTGATGGATTCACCATCCTTGGAGGTATTTAAAAGATGTGTAGGTGCAGCACTTAGGGACATGGTTTAGTGGTGAACTTGGCAGTGGTGGGTTAGCAGTTGGACTTGATCTAAGAGGTCTTTTCCAACCTAAATGATTCCACAATTCCATGATGGCATGGCCACTCTGGGCTGCAGCCAGCTTTTCTCCCAGAATGACTGGAGCTGCCTTTGCTTCTGCTGGCAGCAAGCACAGTTATCAGTGGGTGATGGAGGCAGTAACCTCCATCCCTGCCGTGTCAGGTGCAAGGGGCCAACTGCCCACACTGTCCATCTGTCCACACTGTGGCGCAGCCTGGGGCTTCCTCCAGCCCAACATGGGGTTTGAATGAAAATAAGAAAGAAAGAGAAATGTAAAAGAAGCATGTGGGAAACATTATGATTTTTTCAGCTTATTTTTAGAAGAGTGTTTCCCTGGGCTTTCAAGGGACAGCATGAGGGTTTTGTCCATATGAAGTGGGTCATAAAGTGAAAGAAAATCTCAGAGTATTCTTACTCCTTAGTTTGTAATTGTTTGCAGTGGTTTCAACCTGGAATACTGGGCTAAAGCAAATCATATCCTAGACTGCATTAGAAGTGTGGCCAGCAGGTGATGAAGGAGCTGATGCTCCCCTTCTATTCTGCTCTTATGAGACCTCACCTGGACTACTGCATCCAGCTCTGAGACCTCAAGTAAAGCAAAGGCATGGACCTGTTGGAGCAGGTCCAGAGGAGGGCCACAAAGATGAACAGAGGGATAGAGCATCTCTCCTATGAAGGCAGGCTGACAGAGTTGGTGCTGTTCAGCCTGGAGAAGAAGGCTCCAGGGAGACCTTTAGCAGCCTTCCAGTACCTAAAGGGGTTTCACAAGAAAGACAGACTTTTTACCAGAGCCTGTAATGACAGAACAAGGTGTAATGGTTTTAAACGGAAAATTTTATAGATTTAGATTAGATATGTAGTGACCTGGGCTGGATCCCAGGTGCCCACCAAAGCACTATAACTCTCCTCCTGAGCTGGACGGGGGAGAGAAAATACAAAGAAAGGCTTGTGGGTTGCAATAAGAACAGGGAGAGATCACTCAGCAATTACCATCACAATCAAAACAGACTCAGCTTGGGGGAATTTGTTGAATTTATTACAAATCAAAATCAGAGCAGGATAATGAGAAGAAAACCAAATCTTAAAAACACTTTCCTCTACCCCTTCCTCCTTCCCAGGCTTAACTTAATTCATTATTCTCAATCTCCTCCCCCACAGCAGTGCAGGGCAACAGAGAGTGTGAGTTATAGTCAGTTAATCGCAGGCTTTTTCTACCCCTTCTTCCCCCTCAGAGAGAGTTCTTCCCACAGGAGGCAGTCCATGAACTTTTTCAACATGAGTCTTTCCCAAAGGCTGCAGTTCTCCACAAACTGCTCCAGCATGGGCCCCTTCCATGGGGTGCAGTCCTTCAGGAACAGGCTGCTCCAATGTGGGTCCCTCGCAGCTTCACAAGTCCTGCCAGAAAACCTGCTCCAATGTGGACTCTTCTCTCCATGGGTCCACCGGTCCTGCCAGGAGCCTGCTCCATGCAGGCTTCTCAGGGTACCACAGACTCCTTTGGGCACCCACCTGCTCCTGCATGGGCTCCACCATAGGCTGCAGGTGGATCTCTGCATCCCTGTGATCCTCCAAGGGCTGCAGAGGCACAGCTGTCTCACCATGTTCTGCACCACAGGCTGCAGAGGAATCTCTGCTATGACACCTGGAGCACCTCCTGGCCCTCCTTCCTCACTGACCTGGGTGTCTGCAGGGCTGTTTCTCTCACATATTCTCACTCCAATCTTCTCTGGCTGCAATTATTTCTGTGCAATAACTTTTTCCCCCTTCTAAAATATGTTAGAGGCATTACTACCACTGCTGATGGACTCGGCCTTGGCCAGCGGCAAGTCCATCCTGGAGCTGGCTGGGATTAGCTCTGCTGCACATGGGAGAGTTTCCAGCAGCTTTTCACACAAGCCACTTCTGTAGCCCCCTTGCTGCCAGAGTCTTGCCATGCAAACCCAACACACATATTAGACGAAATTCTTTACCGTGAGGGTGATCACAGTGTAACTGGTTTCCCAGAGAAGTTGTGGGTGCCCCATCCCTGGAAATGTTTAAGGTCAGTTTGGATGGGATTTTGAGCTTTTGAACAACCAGATCTATTGCAAGATGACCCTGCCCATGGCACTGGGGTGGACTACCTATTTGTTGAAGGTCCCTTCCAACCATTCTCTGGTTCAATGATTTGGCCACGTTTTGATTTTGGGGGCACTTCGCAAACTTAAGTCAGCAACACAATTACTAAGAGGCCTGGGAAGAGATTTCTTTTCCTTTTCTGGTATCTAGAGCTGAAAATAAGTAACCACTTGGTGAGGTAAGTACCCTCCAAATCCAGGGACTGGTACACAGACCAGTCAGCGAAAGTAACAGCCATAGGGCTTCTTGCTCCCTGGTAAGCAGTAGCTTCCAAATACTAGGAGGATGTCTGTCTCCCTTCAGTGAAACTCGCCCCCCACATGCACAGACTGTGGGCCAGTTGAGGCTGCTGGTCTCTGCTACCACTGATACACAAAGCCTGACACAGCCTGGTGCACAGTGCAAGCTTAGCAAAGCCAGAGGAAGCGCTGCTATTGCAGTATAAGCTGAGGAAGGAAGTAAAGGCACAAGGCACTGCCAGGGTCCAATGGCAGCACCATGTGAATTGTATGAAATATGAAAGGGGGATAGAATTTGTTACCACTTTCCCTTTAGTTTCCTAGTTATCTTCTTTTAAGATTGAACATTGAGGAGATATGTGAATTTTGAGGGTCCTGCTGTAACCCCAACTTTAACTCGATGTGCATGGGAGAGGGAGGTGAGAGAGGGGGAGGTTGGTGTGCTTTTCATGCGGGGAAAAGAAGAGAACCCAGGGCAAAGTATTTCTGAGGTCTACTCGAGGCTCAGTGAGAATTCCAAATACCACCCTTCTAACTGTTTTAAAGCCACAGGTGCCAGCTGTGCAGACCCTGAAGGGACCAAGGTCATGCCAGTGAAAAGAAGTGACTGCTAAAGGTTCCCCTTCTACAGCAGCATGGCTCACTGAATCAGGGGGGTCTGGAGAGCTGAGCTGAGCTGGGCTCAGCCAAGTCAAGCCCAGCCCAAGGATTCTCCACTTCCCTGGCTGAGCTTCAGGAGTCTTCTTATTTCCTCAGCAGCTTCTTTGGGTTTACACTCACCACCTACCTATGGAAATGGGGCTGGGGACTCACACCCACTTACGCTGTGCAGCAGAGCAGGCTGTGTGGAGAAGATGGATTACTTTCATCTTGGTGATTGTGTTTTGACTTTTGATGCCCTGGATGTTTATTCCTTTATCATGTGTTAATTATTGGCATTCTCTAGGCTTCCTTCTGTCTTAATCTGATTTAAAACAGACATTTGCATTTGAAAAGTAGCTAGCATGTATAGCAAATCCTTCCCCTTGGTTTGCTATTAATGCAGCCAGCTTTGATGTATTGTATTAATGCTGTTTGCCAGGGGTGAACTCAGAACACCACCAAGGAGAGGCACTTCCTTGGGGAACCTACTGCTTTTACCCACAGGCAAAGCATCTACCTACCCTGGTGAAAAACGTGGGTGCTGACTGGAGCAGCATGGTCACACACCTGCTCCTCTCCTTGCTGCCTTCCACCTGGTTTTGGGAGGCTCAGAGGCTCTGCACTGTGCCCATCATGACCCAGGCTGAGGACTTGCCATCAGTGAAGGGTGGATTTACAGAAGGATTAGACATCCATGGCAATGGAGGAAGTGAGAGCTAAACACACTACAGGGCACCAAACCAGCAGGTGAGGGTTGTGCAGGGAATGAGTCAGACAAGGGCCAGGGGACTCATGGCCGGAAGAGGACTGGATGAGATCAGGATTTGCTTGATGGTCTTCCTAAGGGTTGTAAACACTGAGGTTGAAATGCACGTGTGTTTCAGAATTATCCAATCTTTATGTAGCACTATCTCAGCCAGCTGAAGAACAGACTAAATCAATCCACTGGTGAGTGCATTACCAGTATTTTGGTTTTTTCCTTTTTTTTTTTTTTTTTTTGATTGCACTGTATCGCTTGCATAAGTTAAGGCTTTGGGGAAGCTGTCCTGAGCCTGACTGATCTGTTCGAGCTGGTGCAAAGGGTGTGTGGAGCCTCTGCTCTCCCTCCTCAGGCTGGGTTAACTGCATTGGTGAGTGATGGGCATGGGACAGGTGACCAAAGGAGCAGTGCCCAGCTTGCTCATGTGACAGTGGCAGAAGTGGCTCAGGTCACCAGCCTCAATCCACCATGGCTGCTTGTGCAGGCTTTTCCTCTGCTCTGCTGAGGTCTGACACTCAGACTGCCTAGAGCAGCCTTTCCTCACCCCCCACAATATTCCAGATCAGCTGTGACTCCTTGAATGGGAGAGTTTGCTCACCTGGCTCCTGCTGCCAGGGCTGGGTGAGAAGCCGTATTTCTGCATGGCAGAGCTGGGGAGGGGATGGGCTTTGGCAAGAAGCAGTGCCAAGCAGTAGGGTCTGGAAACCAGGCTCTCCCAGAACAGCATGTCTGATCATGGCATTAGTTGAATAGAAACAGCTCAAAGTGAACTTGTTTCTTCCTAAATGCTCCCATAGAGTTTTGCACCAGGTTGACTTGGTTTGAAAAACATTTAAGTTAAATTATTACAACTTCTGCCTCTGGACAAAACTTAAAGAGTTTCCAGAGCTCATTTACCAAAGGGGTTGAAAAAGTTATTTCAAGTTAACAGCCTACATTACAGCAGTAGTTATTTGAACAGGTGGGGACTGGGGGAAGCAGGAACATTAGCCAAATCATGAATCATAAGCTAATCAGCTTGCCACCCATGTTTGCACCAAAAGAAAAGCCATGCACGAAAATACACACATCACCAGCTACAGAACTGACTCAGCAAGGACCTGAACTTTTGTTGGGGTTTGTTGGGGTAAATGGCTACACTTCAACTTAGTAGGGGCAGGAGCTCTCTCTGGAAGCCTGGCTCCCCTCTGACAATGCTGAAGGCCTGGGACTTCTTTGTACTCTTTGCTCCTCACTGCATTTCTGCTGCATCCAAGCAGGAAGAAGTTTGGGGTCTTGCTGTCTTGAACCCTTTATCCTTCACAAGGTCTTTTCTGCTCACCCTTGGATTTGAGGCTCTTTCCATAGGTTAGCAGGAAAAGCAAAGGGCCCAACTTCAAATATCCCAGGATGGCACCTCAGGACATGCATAGCCTCCACCTCCTCCAGGGAAGCTTCTCTCTCTGGTGCAGCAGGATGTATTTGGCTGTCCAGAGAGAAGTGGGTCACAGAGCTGTTCTTTGACCCATCCAAAACCCAGGCGAAGGGCTGTACAGAACCACACCATGGTCAAGCTATGCTGAGAAGCAAGGGCTGCAGCAGCTCTGCACTGGCTCTGCACTGGGGAGGGGGTTCATGTCCTCCTGGAGCGCAGTCACTGAGAAGCCCCTAGGGTGAAAAATATATGGAGATTTAACTGGATTTAGAAAAAAGTAAAATAAAACGACACTATTGAAACTCTGTTGATGTTAGTGGAATTCTGTGTGTCTTACACCAGCAGGCAGAAAATCAGATCTAAACTGCTGAGGCTGCTGGCAGATACTTTCCTGTTTGTGTGTGCAGTGGAGAAAAGTGCTTGTTTGGTGCTGATTGCAGACTACAGAATAAGAGCAATTTCTCATCCCACCTCCACAGAAGCTATTTAAATAGTTCTACACCCACTTTGAAAGATGCTCAGTTAGAAAGGAGTAAATCTGGAAGTTATTACTCCTCTAAGAAAGAAGCGCCAATAAATAGGCTCTGCTAAGGCTGCCGGTGCTCTCGGGGATAGCACGCGCCCAGGAGCTTTCCCTTCGCCAGCCTGCCTTTGCAGTGAAGCAGTTATGATTAGGCAGCCTGCAGAGAAAACACACGCTGCGGGAAAGAGCCCTGCGGCTCGTGTCGGAGAAGCCCTTGGGGCTGACCCTTTGTCCCAGTGAGGCTCGGGGCCAAAGCCCAGCTGGCTCCATGCAGACTCCTCACAGGCTGCACGAGCCCCCACGCGCTCCCCATCCAGCACAGGAGCAGAGGCAACAACCAGCAAAACCCAAGGACGTGCCAGGAGAAGCAATAGGCAGAGTGCTGATAAATACTGAAATACTGGGGACAGAGTGGCGTCACGTGCAGTCATTCAATGCCTCCCTTTCCCCTCCTTGGGCATCGCTGGCCACAAACTCACTCACAAAGTGAAAGTGTTTGCCAGCTTCTTCCCAAAACTGGAGGTGGAGATTTAACCCATGACACAGCACTTCTGCAGGGCTTCTGGCAGGATGCTGCCCACCACCCGGCCACTCTCCCAGTGCCCATGCCCCCTTTGCTAGACCTCCTGCCTGGCAGGACAGTGTAGGGGGACGCCCTTCCCCTTCCCCAGTTGCTGGCTAAGTCTCTTCCCAGGGCATATAGAGGGAAAAGTTAAACTCAGGTGGGGAATGGGGCCCCCAGCTCTCTGCAGGGAGGGGAGAGCCAGGTGGGACTTGGGAACCTTGTTGCTGGTCACCCCCAGGTCACTTCCAGTCCTGGTCACACCTGAGAGCAGGCATTCAGGCAGCCCGGGAGCTTTCCCACCCCCACCACGTTAGATGTTCATGGATTTAAGTTGTTTCCAAATTAGATTGCATCCAAAGAGAGACTTTTATGAATTGATGCACTCAAAATAGCCACAGAGTGCTAAGCCCTCAAATGAATCTCATACAATGCTACTGTCAGAGCCAGCTGCTTGTATTCAGACCCTCAGCACAGCCATCCTGCTCTGTAACCAGCAAACCAGGGCCCCGGCCCTACAGCAAGATTCAGGCAATGCCTTGTTTGTCTCTGGTTTTCCCCAGCAGAGCTCTGCTGTGCGATTAAGATCTTAATATTTATAAGACTCTAGTTTTACTATCTGTTTAATATCATGGTAAATCAGGTGCCTACACTTCTATCCCTCCAACCCACCTGAAAATCTCACCTTCTTAACAAAGGACAGTTACATTTTTCCTTTAAAATAAACTAATTATAAAACCACTGTGATTTTCTCACATTTAAACAGCCAATTATATCTGAGGACATGAGAAACAGCTGTTGCAATGCGGAGGCTCAAACAGTTACATCTCTGCTATTTTAACGGATAAGAGTCGATATTTTTATTCCCATGTGATATTACCAAGACATGATAAGCAACCATAGCATTAGGATTAATTTGTGAAGCAAAGATCAGTTCAATTTGCCCCAATGAGGAATAATTTTAACAGAAAATTAGCTTTCCACAAACAACTACTTGAAAGTCTGTCGCGTTTTTCCCCGCTTTTTTCCCCCTCTTCCTTTGTTTTTTGATAAAGCAACACAATCCTGGGCAAGGGAAATTTGAAGGCAGAGACAGTTTTTAAGGCAGCCTTAAATCTTTCCAGACTGGGGAGTGGACTTCAAAAAATGCTTTCCAAAGTTTAACCTGGCACTGTCGACCACTGAATAAAGGGAGAGCACTGACTTTGCCTCCCAGCAGAAGGGGAACAAATATCAAATGGGAGTCAGTTGCTCTCCTGCAACCTTCAGGTGATGACTTCTGCTAAAACATTCGCTCTTCAATCTGCATATGACCACCCAAACCAAAGTGGCATCTGCGGGTACTTGGCATCTGTGGAAACCAGGCTTATAAATACAGAACCAAGCCTGCAGCTCCCGGCTGCCGGTTCTGCAATGCTTTGCCTTATTCTTTGGAAATCCTTGTTGCACTAAGCCAGGGAAAAGCATGTGTATGGCACAAAGAATTTTGGTTTGAGCTAATCAAGGAAGAGAGTAACAATTTTTAACTGCACATGTGCCTGTCAACAAGCCCTTTCAAACATCTTAGCTCCAGTGTATTTTTATCATTTTTCCCCTAGGATCTTGACACACTTGACAGTGGTGATAAATCAGCTCTCATGCTGTCCTATTAGCCAGAAAAACATTATCAATCCCATTTAGCTGGAAACGTGAGACCAACAGGTAGTCTAACAGAGTGATTACCCCAGGCAGTTACCTATAACAAGCCAGTCTCAGGAGGGGAATGCCATTCCACTCCCTTGGAGAGAGGATGCTCTCCTCAAAAGCATGGGAGTGATTTTAGGACCCCTACTTGGGGAAACACTTTAAGCACAGAGTTACCAAATTAAAAAAAAGGGGGATAGGGACAGGTGAGCAAGTGAGAGCATTTTTCTCTTAAGTTTTGAGTGGATTTCAGTGCAAGAAGCAAGTTTCTATGTTCAGGTTTGAACCTTGTAGATGGAGAAACATCTAATACTCATCAGTCGAAGACATTAGTCAACAGCATCAAAACCAACATGTATCCAAGTGTGTGAAGCAGTAGAAAATTTTTCACATTAAAAAAGTAGAAGGTACCTCCAGATCTAAGTGACAGCTGAGCCAGGAACTCTGAGGAATTAAATTCTGAAGGCATCTAAAGCTACAGCTGGACACCGAGAGATCCAAAGATGAGGAGTCCACACTAATCTACCTCTCTAAGAATTTGGCCCCAAGTGACTTGCCACAGATTGGGCAGGTGTTAAGTCGCAAAGTCAGAAATAGAAAACCAATTCCCTCTCCTGGCCTTTCATTTAAAGGCTTGGACAGATTCCCAGACAACTGCCAGCCACATGAAGATATAAATTATTTGGAAGAGTGCAAAGGGTAATGAACCAGGGTCAAAAGCCACCTGCAAACTTGCAGACCCTTAGCAGGCAGCAGTGGCCAGAGCAAACCTGGGGTTGGTGACTTGTGTTCTGGCCATGTGGATATACTGAAATACTCTTTCACCACTGATTCTTCCTCATCTTCAGGCAGAATTTCTATTATACAGTGGCTTCTGCTCCACCATCTACCTGCTGGGCAGCAGCTGCAGGCAGAGAAAGGTAGGCTTCCATTTCTGGAGTGCTCTGCCTCCAGCATCTGCCCAGACTGTGGATAACTTTCCAGTCGAAGAGATGTGAGCTGGCTGTGTGATTCCTGCCACGCTGCCCACAGGGCCTGAACAGCAGCAATGAAGTGGGCTGGACACAGGCATTGTGACACAAGAAAGTTATAAACAGTTATAAAACAGTGGATGATGGCTGGTTTAGAAAGGTCTTCAAAAAAGCAACTGATCACCATAGCCACTTTCTCCCCAGTTACAGGCACACACACATCTCCTGAAGTAGGTTCTGCCTGGCACAATGGGATCCAGATTGCTCTGCAGCAATCATACTGTACCTCAGGAATCCTACAGATACAACCTGCTAGCAGTGATCTGTATAGGTTTATTTCTCTGTGGTCTAAAATGACAATCTCATTGCCTTTTTCCAGATCCAAATATTTCAAACCTGAAGTATCCACTGGTGCTGTGAAGTTGGCAACAGTGTGGGTACCTCAAGTGCAGGGCAGTTCAGCTGGCAACCCAACAGCTTTCACTTCCCTGATACACTTCCCCATTGCAGGGAGCAGCACCATGGTACCACAGGCTCACCAGCACCCCATTCTCAAAATCTATTTGTGACAGCTACCATCCTTGGCACAGGCAGCAAAGCTCATAGCCTTCCTTTTCTGTTTGAAACTGGTCCCCAGAGGCTTAATTTGCAGAGCAAATTTGCAGTAATGGGATTCCACCTTCCTGTGCCTGACAGAAGGTGCCTCTGCGAGCTGCCTTGGTTCACCTTTCAAGAAGCTGACCTCTTTTTTCCTGAACAGCATCCCAGTTCTGGTATGTGGGCTGTGACAAATGTTTCAGAGAAGGACAACAGGGTTAACGAATAGATTAATATTTCATCACACTTCCCCACTATTGGGTCATTGTCCAAAAATTTCTGCCCCCTGTACCTAAATCTACACCAGCCACAGATATGACTTTGTTCTCAGAATCTGACTTTTTCTTATTATTCCCAACTTCTTCCTGCAACGGTCCTCCCTACAGTCAAATTATTTTACAAGGGAATTGTCTTCTCTTGGCTCCAGCTACAGGATTAACCCTCATTTTCTATCAGTAATATACCCTTCCATAGAAGGCTCTCCCCACATTTCCTGAAGAGACACTATCTTCACACACATTACTGTACATTTCTCCTCAACTCAGCATCAGTGCAGGGAGAAGAGGAAAGGACACTACAGCAGCCTCAGCTAGCTGTGGTCCCGGGACAGGCATGGAAGAGCACAAGGATGGGGAAGCTTTTGGCCACTGTGGGATTTCTGTCTCCGAGGTGGTGTAAGACCCCTCCATATCTAGCAGCTGGAGAGGGGGATTGCAACCCAGGGAAGGCAAATCCGTTGCAGTTTTAATGCTGGATATGAGCGACAAGGAAAGCACGTTGGGACAGGCTTTAGCATCAGATAGTTACTTGACACCCAGGGTCTTGTGCAAGCACCTCGAAGCCCATCCCAGGTAATTTCCCCACTATTATTTGCTGAGCTAGCAGGACTGAAACAGATACATTCATCGGCACTGCAATCACCCCTTCCAGCACTGTGGGTGCCAATGCAAGCTGGGGGCCCCAGCTGTGCTCCTGCCCTCCAGGCTAGGTTCACCATACAGACCATCCTGCCTGAGGGATGAGGGCTCTCCCAGAACACAAGCTGCTGACGATGGAACTGAATGCCAACGAGTGGATGCGGTTAAGCTCAAACACGTAGCTGCAGGGATGGATGGGTGCTTAGGCGGCTCCCTACAGACCACTCGTTAATCAGCATCGTTTTGCTGTCTGCCAGCCCCGAGGAGCCGCCTCAGTGGTGCGGAGGGCCTGCTCCCGAGGGACGCCGACCACAGCGCATCCCGGCCGGCGATGGCGGGAGCGCCGGCTGCCCCGGGGTGCGAGGGCAGCACCAGAGCTGGCAGCGGAGCCACGCACGTCCCAGCCTCTCCCAGCCTTCCCCGCCGGGGAGAGGGGCCGCGACCACGGTCCCCAGTCCTGCCCGCACCACACAGGACGCTTGTTACCACGCGCCTCGTAGCTGGGTTTTCGGGTTTCAGCCCCGCTTTTAGATCTGTTGCCTCGGGGCGGCTCCAGCATAGCGGCGCGGCACTTGGCAGGGGGCGGCAGCGGCGGCGCCGGCACAGGCGGGGTCGGGGCACCCCCGGCCGGGGGCTGAGGGCTCCAGTGGCAGGGGGGCGGGGCGGA